>JAVXUP010003004.1:0-92907 GCA_033070095.1 Escallonia herrerae | reverse complement strand
TCACACAAGTATAACTAACAAAAGTAAACGGAGATTGCCAAATATCAGAAGTAAGACTAACTTTACCGTCAAATTTATCGAAATAATCGATCAGGCGTGCTTTAGTAGTATTATACTTCGGAGTGCATCGGATCTAGTTGTATTTCTACGAACCTTTTTGTACAAAGGTTGAACGTATGTGTTCATATATCTAGAGTGCTTAGCATTATCGGCAAAAGAAAAGGCTTGTTCATCGTGAATAACAAATTCAGCGAGACCGTCTCTTTGTTCTCGCTGATTATAAACAAATAACTTACCGTCAAAAGATAACTGCGTTTGGGTAGGTTCGATGTGGCCTTGTCGAGGTGCACGCTGAGGGTAATGCCTGTTAAGATGTCCATTACCACTACCAGACGAAAATAATTTAGCACAGTACTTACATCGAGCTTTTCCGATGCCGTCCACCATAACTTCATCAAAATGATTCCAACACTCGGCTTTCTTCTTTTTTCCTTTTGGACTTCTGGCTCATTACCGGAGGCATTGCTCGGCCCTTCTTCATCATGACCAGGCATAAGGTTAAGATTATGCCACGGAGTAGTAGCTTCCAATCCAGCTGCGTCCTTGACTATAATGCGGGGGGTCTTGATCAGGCGTGTATTCAAAATCTGGAATGTTTTGATTGAACTCCCAATTGGCTTAGGTATCTATCATACAACCTGTACTCATTCGGTGTTGTGGTGGTGCATTGATGATGTGTTTTTCGTGATGATGATCTTGACGCTTCAGTTTCTTCAGTAATCCAGTCATATTTGACGCTAAACTTTTTTATTAGATTGAAAAATAAAATTAGTAAGAGTAACTAAATACACGAGTATAAGAGCAGTAATTAGTAATTAGAGAAAAATAATTAAAAGAATTAAAGAGTAACAAATGAATCACTGAGGGTAATTCGAAATTGGAGAGAGTTAGTAATTAAAAAAATTAGTATTAGTAATAGTAATTGATAAATATAAAAATTCAGTAATTACTAATTACTAGACAAAAGAATTAGATAGTAACAAATTAATAAGAGGAGTGGTTAGTAATTAGATTTAGCAAGAGTAGTAATTAGTAAACAAGAGTAATAATTAGCAAGAGTACTAATTTGTAAATAAGAGTAGTAATTAGCAAGAGTAGCAAAGTTTGTAAAAATGTAGAATGTTTATATAAGAGAGAGTAAGAAGATTGGTGTGAAAAATTAGAGAGAAATGATGTGAATTTATAAATTTTTGAAACTTCACAAAAGACCAAAATACTCCTAAAAACTATCCTTGTATAGTTGTTGGGGAGGGTAAGAGTGTAAAAACCTTAAAAGAGTTGAAAAAATTAACTTGGACCAAAATACCCTCAAACTAGCCGTTATTTTGCTTGGGGGGTAAAAGTGGAATTTAGGGAAAAAGGGGAATAAAACTGTTGGGGAGAAAGGGAGGGAAAAGTTGAATTTGAAAAGTATAAAACCGGCCAGACCCGGGCCAATTCTGGGCCACGGTTCAGGGCCGGGCCAAACGCGGGCTTTTTCGGGCCGGGCCTGATCCGGGCTTTTTTTCTGAAAAATATGGTCCTGGTCCAAAAGTACGGGCACTGTTCATTAACAGGGCCGGGTCGGGCAGCCCGCTGGCCGCCCGACCCGTTTGACAACTCTAGAATAATGAGAGTTTGAATTTAAATCTTATACTATCTATTGGGGAGAGAGAGAGAGAGAGAGAGAGAGAGAGAGCAGCAAATACCAAATATCGAAATAATGGAGTTATACATGCAGCAAGCTTTTCAACAACAACATAGATTACGTGAGGGGGCACAAGAAAGAGACAAGACTCTCCCATAATGGTTCCGCTCAAGCTTTGAGATTTTATTCCCTGCGGAAACTCAATATAAGATGCCCCCTGCACCAGCAAAAGAAGGTTTTGGTATATGGAGACCCATTCTCCTACGCTTTACGCGATATATGCACCAACGAACAGAATTCCCATGCATGGTGCGCGCATCCTCAAAGTGCCTAACTAAGCAGGGCATTGAAAACCAGCTGGCGGAGTCTTGCCACAGTCGACCAGGACACTTAGAGCGATGGGAACAACGATGCTGATATTCAGAAGTTTAGCTTTGATGGTGGTGCAGAGACACACAGCCGCGTCCAAATCTACTAGTCCTTGCAGAACCGGACAACAGACGTCCTTAGCGCTGCTCCCAATTCCGATGTGCACAAGCCCACCCAGCAAATCTACACACGCACCTAGCTTTAGCGTGTCAATGGGACATGTTTCCGGTGCAGGTGTAGGGTACGGCACCGCTTTTGGTGGCGGCGGTGGACAAGGCACTGGTGGTGGTGGAAGTACCACAGGTGGTTTAATAATTGGTGGAAGAGGGGGTGGTACTACTACGGGAGGATTTGGTATATACGGTGGAGGTTTTGTCACTATTGGTGGAAGTACAACAGGCGGCTTTGGTACTGGTGGCGGAAGTACGACAGGTGGCTTGGGCACATACGGTGGGTTTGGGACTGCTGGTGGAAGTACGACAGGTGGCTTGGGCGCATAGGGTGGCTTCGGAACAATCGGTGGAAGTACGATGGGTGGCTTTGGCACATACGGTGGCTTCGGCACTGTTGGTGGAACTATGATAGGTGGCTTGACAACTGGCGGAAGTGGTGGCGGGCAGACGGGTGGTTTTGGAACATAGGGTGGTACTTTAATGGGGGGCTTCGGAACATAGGGAGGTTTCGGTACATAGGGTGGCTTCACAATGGGAGGTTTTGGCACATATGGAGGTTTTGGCACATAAGGTGGCTTCACAATGGGAGGTTTTGGCACATATGGAGGTTTCGGCAGATAAGGTGGCTTCACAATGGGTGGTTTTGGCACATAGGGAGGTTTGGGCAGATAGGGTGGCTTCACAACGGGAGGTCTTGGCACGTGGGGTGGCTTAACGATTGGCGGTCTTGGTACATAGGGTGGCTTTACAGTTGGAGGTTTTGTCGTCGGTGGGGTTGGTGGGTGGGGTGGCTTGACATGTGGGGGATGTTTGGGGACGGACGGCGGCTTTACTTTGGGCGGTGGTTTAGGAGGAGCAACCTTGGGAGGGTGCTTCGGAGGTAATACTGGTGGCTTGCTAGGAGGAGTTGGATATGGGCAGTAGGGACAAGCAAGAGCGGTAAGCAATGCCCCCAAGTTCAGGAGTATGACTACAAGGCTAGCAATTTTTTTCTGTGCCATGTTATTCGACTCTCTCAAAGAGGTTTTGTTACACTGGGTACGTACCAAGTGAATAATATGTATATATAAGGTACGGGGGAAGTGAAGAAATGTGGTGGGAAATAGTAACCATCATGGACAATTCAATGACCACCATGGACAATTCAATGATTATACTTCTATTGATTGATTTGAGAACCTTATCATGTTTCATTGACTTGATGTAAAGCACAAATTACAATTGGGGTATTCGGTTAACTTGGTTGTTTTTATGCAAACCAAGTGGGACTGGGATAGCTTTTCAGGCCTTGTTATTCAACCTTTGTGGGGCAAGGGAATCGAGGAGACGCGGTGGAAATCGGGTTTCTTTTGACATGTAGCGGCAAAATGAGTCCGTGACTGAGCTAATCATGTGCAGAAATCACATGTGACTCCAACACTGCCATATTTCTTTATACTGATAGGAAGAAACCTCATTGCAAGGACAAACCCCCCACTGAGATTTGTTCTCTCTCTTTTCTTTGCTTGGGATTCCTCCGTAGTAAATTTTTTTTATATCTGCACCTCTTTGCACCGCGACGCGTCCATAAAATTAAGTTATGTTCATAATGTCCGTTTCCCAACAACTACTGTACGGTGTTGGTCTGAAAAAATCAGATCTCAGAGGAAGAGATGAACTGCCACTGTTGCCATGTCGTGACATGAGCAGTCCAAGTCCATTTCTCGAATAGTCTACCAAATCCAAATTTAACAGAGAGATCACCACAGCCATCGACACCGTTCCAAAGTTGTTAATTAAGAAGATTATAAGTTGCGACAAAACTTCTTCGTACATAAGTTGCATATGACATGCTTATAAGAAGCGAGTCATGGTACTCTTAATTTCTTAGGATATTGTGTAACTCAGAATAACTAATGAAGTTGTTTTTGTCAGTGAAGTGATAATTTCATGAGACTCGCCACACATTATGGAATACCGTAAACTAAATAACATGTTTCTAGTGGCAATTAACAGATTAGTCTTGTGTGTGTTCTTTTTACAGAAAGTCTAGGAAGTCTTTAAGTGGGTTCTCAGCTTGAGTTTGTCATATTTCACTTTTATTGGGGGGCAGCCCAAGTAAATAAAGTAAATCAAATACAAAGCAGAAACCTACATGGTATAAGAACGAAGTCTTGTGAGGGAGGCCAGGGTTGTCACAAAAAAGACAAGCACCAAGAGAGAAAGGAGGAGTCTAGGGTTCGGAAAAAGAGGAAGAGGCAAACGGTTTGTTGTCAGGATAAGTGTCTTGATTATTTGTTAATTCTGATTTTAGAAATCAAATCCAAAATTTGGTTTTGATGTTGTATGTCGGTCATCATGAACTGCAATATTTCGTGTACTCTTCACTAATCAACTTTACTATTCCAGAATTTTTTGAAGTACTTTTTGAGATGAACTGGTACAATGAAGTATTTTCAAAACACTAATTGTAACTTTATTAAACTCATATACCTTACGTATTCTCAAACATAATAATATTTGAAACACGAAATTGGATGTACAATATAACAGTGTTCTGGCGACGTTTTCCCCTAAAGTTCTCAACAGAGGCTTGAGATTAAACCTAGATATTTTTACCCATTAAAATATCAATTTTACTTGATTAAAATCAGTTTGGTGGGTCCTTATATAAAATGATCGAGTATGATCTGATGTGATGTGGTCAGATGAGTTATTGTCGTATTAGTATATATGATTATGCGATCTAGGTTCGACAAGAAACACTACATTCCTTCCATTGTTTCTGCATGACTATGTCATTGGTCGTTCATTGCTTTGTACTTTGACTGTGATATTTGTTTGTGCTCTTAGAAGCATTGTCTTATGTTGACGTGATGCTTGTTGTAATCCGACTAGAAAATGATTTTCTAGCCCATTAGCTATGATTATTTGGCAGAAAGGCTAAGATGATTTAGCCGGCTACGATGGATGTGACTTTTGGGTAACGATTGTTATAAATTATGTCCTACTTATCCATATGATAATTTAAGTTGTGTTTATTAATTGAATGTGTGTCTGTGATTGTGTAGCCTTTGATTTTGTTTAACTATGAGACTGTTTATACTTACTCATATTATCGTTTCATGTTGTTCAATTACCACTCTGCGGTGCTTTCCTTTTTTATTCTTTCTTTACTATAGAAATTTTATAGAGAGAATTTTTGTCACCATTTATGAACTAACGCAATCTCTAATTATTTTTTATAATGTAAAATGCTAGGTTGAAATATCAATTGATTTTACAGTGCTATAAGAGAACCCATGCTCAATGACTATTTAGCAAAATTACTAGGACATGGGTACGGTGCATCAAGTATGTTTATTTTTACTGATTAACCAATTTTTAAATGCCCGTCCCTACAGGTACTTGACAGATACTCGAAGCTATTCATTCAATGAAATTATTTAGTAGATGCTCGGGAGGCTCAAGAGCTTATTTATTTGTTTTTCCTAGTCGAGCTTGTGGATGTCGCGAGAGTGCATTATGTGCCTATTGTCCATGCACATTACCTAGCTGGTGATAGGCATTTTGAATTAAAGCTTTTGTTATGTTTATTGATTCTCAAACTGTATAAGATACCTATGGGTATGTTTGACAACTTTTTTGTTTTTAATTTCGATTTTCTAAAAAACAAAAACAACAACTAGTTGTGGTTTTCTTTTTTTTTTTCTAAAAAAGAGATGAATATTTGGTACACCAGATTTTGTTACCAGTTTTGTTTCGAGAGAACATTTGTTTTTCCTTTATATTATCAATCTCATTCTTCCCAACAGACAAAGAAGTCTCTGTTACCACCAAACAAATACCACCACGCCCCTGTATTACCACCACCCATCACGACCGACTGCCAAAAGCACTACCAGGACAGAGTCAAATGGAACCACAAACTAGATTGGATGAAAACTAAGTTACAGGTTTGGAGATTGAAGGAACCACAAATTGACGGCGTCGACATTGATCGACGTTTTTGGATTTTGGTGGTGTATGGTGGTTGAGGCATCGAGAGTTGCGACAGTTGTTATTGGTAGTTAAGATGTTGGTGTTGGTGTATGGTGGTCAAGGCGCTGGCGGCGACGACTGTGGTGATGAGGACAATACGTTTGGTGGTGACATTGGTATCACTGAATTTCTGGTATGTTTGTTCTAATTAAGAAATTGTTATGTGAAAATAGTTGGGGATGACAATGTGAAAATCATTATGGAAGTTTTGGTGTTGGGTGGTAGCGGGCCGGGCTGTGGTGGTCATAGAGGCTACCTGTTGTGTTGCAGTGTTCTCATGGCTGTTGAATGATTGAAATGGATTTGGAAAAAATATTGTCTGATTTTGCTTCTAATAAAAGGTTGAAAGTTGGATCTCAAAATAAAAACCAAAATTGAAAACTCTAAATTAAAGTTTTCAAAAAACAGCCATATTTTACAAACTGATTTACAAAACTGAAGAGAGAAATAAATAAAAATTGTCTGTTAAACATGTTTTTTCTTTCTATTTTTAAAAATTGAACAAAAAAGTAAAAATAAAAACTTTTTCAAACCCTATCGAAGCGTTAGTTTAGACTTTGGTTCTCAACCTTAGTCCGTCTAGGTTTATCTAGTGTCTCGCATCTTTTTGTCCTACATGAGTTTCTAGCTATTGATAATTTATATTGTTATTTGCTTCCACCTCTCATAAGTGTGTTTTTATTATTGTCTTTTAAATGGCTATATAGAGGCGATCGTTGTCAACAAATAATGGCAAAATTTTCATGTTCATTTCAGGTTTGGGTTCACCTTTTCTTGCCTTTTTTCTGCTCAAGACAATAGGTTAATGTAGTAAAGCAATATGATAAGAACAAGAAGCAGCACCGCAGAATATCATTAATTGTTGAAAAAATGAGGGATTTCGTCACCAAACCAAGTTAAAGGCGAAAACAAGTTTTAGCACGAAATAGCTTCCAACTGTTGACTATAATCCCTAATGCACACAACAAGAAGATTTCACACACCCTACCACACATACTTCACGCACTGCACCAACCACTACACAGACACACCTACTGTGATACACACTCTTTAACACCACAACAGCACACACACCTACTGTGACACTAGAGTTGTCAAACGGGCCACGCGGTCCGCGGGCTAGCCCGACCAGGCCCCTTTCGGGCCCGGGCCCGTTAATGAACAGTAGAGGCCCGTACTTTTAGGGCTTAGGGCCTGGGCTTGGACCAGGCCAGAATTTTCGAGAAAAAAGCCCGGGTCAGGCCGGCTAGAAAAAGCCCGGGATTTGGCCCGGGTCTGGCCCATTTCTTTACTTTTCAAATTCAACTTTTCCCCCTTTCCCCCCAATGGTTTTATTCCCCTTTTTCCCCTCAATTCCAATTTTACCCCCCCAACAGCAAAATAACGGCTAGTTTGGGGGGTATTTTGGTCCAAGTTAATTTTTTCAACTCTTTTAAGGTTTTTACACTCTTACCCTCCCCAACAACTATAAACGGATAGTTTTTAGGGGTATTTTGGTCTTTTGTGAAGTTTTAAAAATCTATAAATTCACACAATTTCTCTCTAATTTTTCACACCAATCTTCTTACTCTCTCTTATATAAACATTCTACATTTCTACAAGCTTTGCTACTCTTGCTAATTACTACTCTTATTTACTAATTACTACTCTTGCTAATTATTACTCTTATTTACTAATTACTACTCTTGCTAAATTTTAATTACTAACCACTCCTCTTATTAATTTGTTACTCTCTAATTCTTTTGTCTAGTAATTAGTAATTAGTGAATTTTTATATTTATCAATTACTATTACTAATTTTTTTAATTACTAACTCTCTCCAATTTTGAATTACCCTCAGTGATTCATTTGTTACTCTTTAATTCTTTTAATTGTTATTTCTAATTACTAATTACTGCTCTTATACTTGTGTATTTAGTTACTCTTACTAATTTTATTTTTCAATCTAGTAAAAAAGTTTAGCGTCAAATATGGCTGGATTACTGAAGAAACTGAAGCGTGGATCATCATCACGAAAAACATCATCATCATCACAAACACCACCACCAGCACGAGCGCCAGCACCACGGCCATCACAAACACCAATCCAAGCACCACCACAACCATTCGTTCCTGGACGAATGAGTACAGGCTGTATGATAGATACCCAAGCCAATTGGGAGTTCAATCAAAACATTCCAGATTTTGAATACACGCCTGATCAAGACCCCCCGCATTATAGTCAAGGACGCAGCTCGGTTGGCGAAGCTACTACTCCGTGGCATAATCTTAACCCTATGCCTGGTCATGATGAAGAAGGGCCGAGCAATGCCTCCGGTAATGAGCCAGAAGTCCAAAAGGAAAAAAAAAGAAAGCCGAGTGTTGGAATCATTTTGATGAAGTTATGGTGGACGGCATCCGAAAAGCTCGATGTAAGTACTGTGCTAAATTATTTTCGTCTGGTAGTGGTAATGGACATCTTAACAGGCATTACCCTCAGTGTGCACCTCGACAAGGCCACGTCGAACCTACCCAAACGCAGTTATCTTTTGACGGTAAGTTATTTGTTTATAATCAGCGAGAGCAAAGAGACGGTCTCGCTGAATTTGTTATTCACGATGAACAAGCCTTTTCTTTTGCCGATAATGCTAAGCACTCTAGATATATGAACACATACGTTCAACCTTTGTACAAAAAGGTTCATAGAAACACAACTAGATCCGATGCACTCCGACAGTATAATGCTGCTAAAGCACGCCTGATCGATTATTTCGATAAATTTGACGGTAAAGTTAGTCTTACTTCTGATATTTGGCAATCTCCGTTTACTTTTGTTAGTTATACTTGTGTGACGGCCCATTGGATTGATGCAGATTGGATTATGCACAAGAGAATCATCGCTTTCGAGCTCTTTCCTTTCCGCATGATGGAATGAACATTGCTAGTATTATATTAAAAGCATGTACCACGTTTAAATTAAAGGATAAGATTATGAGTATTAGTTTTGATAATGCTTCTAACAATACAGCTGCTGTTGATGCTTTACAGGAGAGCCTCAAACCTGTACTTTCTGGTAAATTATTTCATGTTCGTTGTGTTTGTCATATAATTAATTTAATTGTTCAAGATGGTTTAGCTGCTGCAGGAGATATTCTTGTCAAAATGAGGGGTATGACAGCGTATGTTAATAGTTCGAGTCCGAGAACACAACAATTTAAAACGTTGTGTGTTGAATATAATATGCCTCGCAGGAGAGCAGTTACAGATGTGGTCCACAGGTGGAACTCTACATACCATATGCTTTTACACATTCTGGCATACAGAGAAGTCTATACGCATTTTCTACTAACCTTGTTCCCAGCCGGCTTGCCAACTCAAGAGGAATGGCAGATGGCCACATACCTAGCTGAATTTTTGGAGGTATTTTACACGTCTACCAATTTATTGTCTGGTACGTACTATCCCACCTCTCCTCTCGCTGTAATAGAAATTCTCAAGATGGCTACAATGTTATCAAAATGGAGATATATAGGACCCTTTGAGGAAATAGTAAAAGTGATGGATAAAAAGTTTAATAAATATTGGAGTGAACTGCCTGTTGTTTTTGCTGTGGCTACTTGTTTAGATCCTAGGTTAAAGTTGCATGGCGTGAACGTCTCGATACAAGAGATATCGATATTAATGTGCTACCCAGTAGAGGATACAACCGCACTCACAGCGAAAGTGAGCAAGACATTTGAGGAACTGTTCAACCTCTATCGTAATTCTGCTGACGTGCGCGGACGAGCTTCATCATCGACTGTTGAGAGGTATTATGCGCCATACCTTAAGGGCTTTGAACATCTAGTAGCAAGACAACTACCAGGTGAAGGTACTTCTAATTCGGCAGGTTCGTCTACTTTTTCCTCTTTTAATGAGATTGGTGTATATTCACAATTACTGATTTATCAATGCAAGAACATGTTAATTTTAATTTGTTAAATTTTTGGAAACAAAATCAAAACATGTATAAAACTTTATCCAAATTGCACGGGATGTACTGCCAGTGCAAGCCTCCACGGTTGCTTCAGAGTCGGCATTTTCAGCAAGCGGGAGGGTTTTGGATGACAGGAGGAGTCGTCTTAACCCCGAGTCGCTCGAGCTATGTGTATGTTGGAAGGATTATCTTGATGCGAAATACCGCGAGCAAGATAAACCGATTGATGATAGGAAGAGCAGTGACTCGGATGTTGAAGTACTTCTGGATGATTAGGTAATTTCTTTTTATTTTCCTTCTCTTAAGTTTTAAGAATAAAATTTCTCACAAAATATAGTTTTTTTCATATATATATATATATAATAAGTTTTTACAAGCAAGATAGATATTTTTCCGTATATATAAAAAAATAGGTAACTTCGCCTGTTTGTTTACAAGCAGCCGGTCCCAAGCCCGGATAAAAGGAGGAGGGCCTATAAACACATTTATCTTCAATGTATATGATTTATAATGAAATAAAAGGATAAAGATTAGGTTCATTAAATTGTGAATATTGGACATGCGTAGAGTACAATTTGCTTAAATAATAAAAACGAATTACCGTAATTAAAGCCTTTACCTTGAATAACAAGAAAATGCAAAAAAAAAAAAGTAAAAAAAATTGGGCCAGGGCCCGGCCCTAAATGTTGGGCCTAGGGCCTGGGCTTGGACTGGGCCCAGATATCCCCACATTCTGGCCCGGCCCAGGCCCGTTTTGCCTGAGGCTCGATGGGCTTATGTATTGATTCTTTTACGCATAACGTTTATATGTATTGATTCATATATAATATAACAGTTTGATGAGCTGAGCGGGCTTCAAAAAACCTTTACCTATGCCTAGCCCATATTTTTCATGGGCTCAAAATTTTGTGCTAATGTTCACCACGGTCACTATAATGCTAAGCCCACACCCATATTTCTACGGGCTGACAAGAGTTATTGCTCATTGCTCAACCCAAGTTGCACCCCTAGTTTCATATAAAAACACTAATTCTATTCATTACAAATATTTAGTTGATTACAAAGTCAGAAGATAACTATGTGGCAACAAAGCTTGACATATATCCTAATTAAGTACATATATTCTTACCATACAAAATACACCAAGTTGATGCAAATGCAACAACCCAAGAGGCTAGTGACACGAAAACTGTCAACCATGTGCTTCATATCATCTCTAGAAATGATCCTTATATCACATCCGAACTAAAAAATCAATGGTTGCAAGCTTGCATTGAAAATAGAAAGAGGATTAGAATAGTCGTGTTAAGATACTGCTCAAACGTCTCCATACTCCATGTCATTCCACCATCAGTTATGTCTTTTCTTTACCACAAATGCATAATCAAATTACTCAATCATGTTTAGCCTCTCACGAAGCAAATGTAAGACAGGTAAAGAAACTTGTCCAGTGCACCCTATAGTGTAAATTTAAAAAGGGAATCTCTGTCTAAAAACTGATACTCCACCGGCAAGGCAATCATCCTTAGAACTAAAATGTAGGATGCTATCTATTTTCAATCTTATGGTAGCTTAAGAACCACTTGTGGAATTTCTGCTTTTGGACAAGTATCTAATTGATAGTACGTACAACCATTTGCTGTCATATAAATAGGAATGTAGAAAGACTGCATGCATCTAAAAATGAACTTAGGGTGGGTATCGAAATTACGGAACAGGGAAAGAAAAGCTCAGCAAGAATGCAAGCAAAATCGCAGCACCAAAAACATGCCTAACGCAGTGCTGAGAGAAGTATAACAACTAACTACATGATCATACATTGTGATACTTGTGATCTTCAAGCATGGGCAATCTGCCTTGGGCATCCATAGCCTAAAAGGCTATACCCACACAAAGTATTAGACTTTGATATATCCTTTTTAACATACAGAACTTCTAAAGACTGGCATGCATGTAAACTATAGTTCAGGCTATTGCTCACATTTTGTCAGGCGTACCAAACAGCCATGCAAACAACAAAGCTAATAATCCAATTCAAGCTGACAGAAAAATAATGTCATGGCTTCCATAAAGCAATCATGCATGTTCCTAAATGTGTTTTTCTATGAAGTGGATAGTTTTAATTACTCAGATATAATGTTTTCCCAAATCTAGCCTTCAATTGAGAAACCTTAAGCTTTCTGGTCTGTGTAAGGACAATAAAATGGTTGACACTCGAGTAACTACACCAAATCTATAATTGCTCACATTTGCTTCCTTTTTCATATTAATTGTGGCATTCATTCCTTTCTGTCTCTTTCTTCGTAGTTTTATAGTTCATTTCTTTCTACCTTCATTCACATAATAAGTTGATAGGTAACTAACATAAAAGGTAGGAAGCGTGACTTTTCAAATTGACTACCGTATAAGATGATTTAGAAACAGTATCATGTGGCTAATCAAACCCAACACCATATAGTTGGAATCACACACGAGATAAAAAACTAAAGATAAATCAGGCGACAAGGAAGTAAATGAAGATAATGTGTCACTACTTGAGGCAGAGCTAAGAGAAATTAATGATGACTACCTCAACATGAGTCTCATATATGCAGAGGTAGATGCTCAGCGTGAACAGTTTGTGATGAAGTTAAAGGCTGTCAGTGACAAGAGGAGCTGGTTTTCATAGACTTCAGAAAGAACCATACATAACTTCATTTTCTTTTGAACCCACACGTATAGAGCAAGCTTACCAAATTACACGCAAGCAGTAAGAGTAAATGACGACAATTATTTTGAGATTATTATAGCTCTGATACGTATTTGACAGAAGAGAACATTAGGATAGGCAGTAGATCCGCTTATTGTAGAGAGGAGGTAACTTTAAATATGTTTTATAAAGAGAAAAAGGCTAAATTATGGCAACCGATTCATCTCTTGTACTATCCTTTGACCCATTTATTTATACAATTATATTCTTAAAAGAACAATTCATGTCTATTACAAGAGAGTAAAATATAAAAAGAACTGGATAGACGAAATCAAACCCCTATCAACTTTTTCTTCAAACTATCTATTGCTACCCTTTGACCCATTTTTCTCACCTCTATCATTATCTTTATCAGCTTTTTTCAGCTTTTGCATATTTTTGTGTTAACGTGATATCCATGAAGAAGATAGTACCAATGCTCAACAAACAAGTACAAATAGTCAAATCCATAAAAAATTAAAAGGCTAGTGTCAAAACTATATAAGCTTGAGTACATTATAAAACCCCTGATATTAAAACCCATAAACTTTAAACCTTAATCTAAACAAATTATACAATCAACAATCAATTGAATCAAATCTATTGTAGAACTATTAAATTGAACAATCAAATTGAACTATTGAAGCATCAATTTGAAGAATACAACTTGCCTGTGTTGATTGCAGATTTGCAGGGTTCTGAGAGAATCAAGATATCCTCGCTCACTAGTCGCCGGTCAGAGGGATGCTGGCCGGTGGAGCCTTCACTGGTCACCGCCACTGTCGCCAGTCACTCGCATGTCTTCTCTCGGATCTGGAACAAGAAAGAAGAACTGAAGACCTTCTTCAGGCCAGTCTTCTCTTGGCCTGTCTTCATTCGTGGGAGACAGAGAGAGCCCCTGTCGCTGTTAGGCCAAAGAGATATGCGAGAGTGATACAGTGAGAGAGTCGCACAGCAGATCGAGGAGAGAGGCCAGAGAGAGGGAGAGGGGCATAAAGAAAGTTCAGGGTGAGAGAGTGAGAGGGAGAGAAATACGAGAGAGAGAGAGAGAGAGAGAGAGCGAAAAGCAAAGTTTATTTTTTGGGCTTTCTTGCGAACTATATTCGTCGCTAATTGTGAAAAGTAAGTCCAAACACGCTCCAAAAATCCTTTTCTCTCCTGGGCTGCTTATTCTCAAACATCTTTTGACAAAATAAAAATTGATCAATAAAGATAATAATTTATTAATAAATAAATGTATTTGTCAAGAAATATTGGAGTATTATCGACAAACTCAACACTCGTCAACATTTATCTACCTTTATTGACGAACATAAGTTTGTCGAGAATTTATTTTTTGCTAAATGCCAAATTTCTTGTAATAGGACAAAGATGATGATGCTATAGAAGACGTTGGTGGTGCCGTTGGTGGTACAAGTTCGCCTTGTACTTCTTGTATTGGAGTTCTTCTTAAAGCAAAGTATGGGTGAAAAGACATAGGTAGCTTCTTCTTGTGTACTCCAGTGCCAAGTTGCATCTTCGTAGAATTTAACATCTCTACTAGTCATGATTTTGTTGTTACTTGGATTGACTAACTTGTAGCCTATTTGAGTTCTCATCATAGCCAATAAACATAAGCTTTATGTTCCTATCATCAAGCTTTGATCTCGCTTGTTTTAGAACTTAAACAAAGGCAATAGACCCAAAAACTCAGAAGAATTACATATTTGGCTTCCAACCATTCCATGCTTCTTGGGGCGTCACGTCCTTCAAACTTTTGGTGGGTGAACAGCGCATAGCTCTTTTGGCGTTGACTTGCCTTTTAACATGAATCTTACCATATTGATAATTGCTTGGTTCTTGCTTTTGATAACACCACTTTGCTATGGTGATCTAGGAGCGGTCAAAGGACAACAGATTCCATGTGTCTCGCAAAAGGCCTTGAATTAATTAGAGGTGAATTCTCCCCCTCTGTTGGTTTTTAGAGATTTAATCTCATAGTCACTTTCTTGTTCAACACAAGATCATTTATATTGAACGTTTTGAATGCTAAAAAAGCCTCGTTCTTTTGTTTCTAGAAATAAACCAATGTTTATTGTGAATATTCATCAATGCAAAGCAAAAATTAAGCTTTTATCGAGAGATAAGGACTAGTTTGGACCACAAACATCCGCATGAATTAGTTGAAGTGACTCAGTGGCTCTTAATTTGGATTGCTTCGGAAAACTCTTTCTTGAAGACTTTTCAGGTAAGCAAGCTTCACATTATTGGTTGGTGGTTGGGATGATCGATTGTTGAAATTCCTTTCACCATCTTCTTTGTTCCTAATTCTCTAAAATTTAGATGTCTTTTCGTGTGCCAAATCCATGATAGATCCTTGGGACAAGTCTTCAAACACATGGCTCCAATTGTCTTCATATCCAACAAGAACATGTGATTTCTTTTCATATAAACCTTAGCAATAAGGATCCCTTCTTTATCTCTAAGCCAAAGAAAAAGATCTTCCATGTTTATTTTGCAACCATTGTCCATAAGCTGCCAATACTCAACTATTATTCTTCAATGTTGGAATATAAGAAACATTAGAAGGATCTTATAGTTCCCGTTCTTTAACTCGAACAAAATTGTGCCTTTACCTTTAGTCTCCATATTTGACTCATCACCAAATGCACATGGCCTGGCAGTTTGGTGTTAAGTTCCACGAATTTACTATTATCACCAGTCATGTGATTGCTAGCACCATTGTCTAGGTACCACGTACTCTTTTCACCTTTGGGTTCTTCCTTAAATGTAAGGAATAGTGCTTTAAGGAATAGTGCAGGCTCCTCTACATCTTCCTTGTGGAAAATGCTTCATCTATTCTTTTAGTACTTTTTTGGCTTGACGTTCCCAAGAATAACATTCAAATACTTCTGTCATTCTTTATCTCATTGTGCCTGTCATTGTTACCTCATCCTCTTCCATGACCTCTTGAAGGATTTGGATTTCTTTTGAGAAGAATTGTGTTTATCTCTTCCTCTTTCGTGACCACATCCTCGTCCATGTCCTCAACCTCTTCCACATCCATGTCTTTCGTTTTCATTGATTTCTACTTTTGCATTCAGCTAAAACATTGCTTGCAAGGCTTGGTCCACCTGCTCTTGCTTGCCTTGGTTCATTCTTTCCTCATGGGATTTAATTCATTGATGGACATCGCCCCTAAGTCCTTACACTCTTCAATGGCTACCACCAAATGGTTGAATTTTGAGTTGAGAGAGCAAAGAATCTTCTCAACAACACGAACATCTTCTAATACATTTGATTCACTACCAACAAGAGTCTCTTGAAGTAATCGAAAATGGATTATGTCTCTTTCATCAACAACCCTAAGAGTTTGAAAACTCAATTTCTTCATATTTTTAACTCCCATGACGAAATTTTGAAGAGTACCCCAAGCTTGCTTGGAGTTGGTTTCATTGGCAACCTTCTCAAACATCTCATCATCTTAGCCTTGAGGATAATGGTAAGCGCGCATTGATCTTTCTTTCTTTCTCCAAGGTATCTGGTTGGGATTAATGCAAAGCCTCCTCATTTTGAGGTTCTACATAGCTTTTTTCAACAACCTCCTTGTAGCGAATTGCCTCATGAAAAATTCCACTCGAAAGGAAAGGATTTTATGAAGTCGTCATTTTATTTATTAAATGAAAAAATAAGAAAAATCTAAAAAATGATTCTAAGAATGTCCAAAGGACAACTAATCTATTGAAACAAAGAAATGAGTTCGGGGACTAAGTTATACAGCGGGAAGGTGTTAGGCACCCGTCATACCCTTTCAGTCTGTACTTTATTTCTATTCGTTTTTGGCCTTTAAAGACATAACATGTAATATGCAATAAAAAAAACCCCTATGTCTATTTCTAGATTATTGGCTTGAACTCGACATCGAGGGTCGAATGACCAATGTATCCAGTCGGACTAATCGGAATCAAAATCATCGCAGTTCGACTCTAGTCCTACAGGAGGCGACCTACACTCTGGTCTTAGACCTAGACCAAGAAATGAAAAAGATTATTTCTATAACTTCCGAATTAAAATGTGATTGTGAGAAGTGGGAGACAATTCTAAGCTGATAAGCTATACTAGAAAGCTGTTACCTTACGAATCTACTTGTCTAGACGACTTGAGAATGCTTTCTGAAGGATCCATGATGCAAGAGATTAAAAAAATTTTAAATGAGTATGAAAGGCTAATTTTTTTTAAGAGATGATGTACCACTTAAAAGAGAAATTGTGTAAAAGCTCTAAG
The DNA here is from genome assembly GCA_033070095.1 of Escallonia herrerae. Lineage (NCBI taxonomy): Eukaryota > Viridiplantae > Streptophyta > Magnoliopsida > Escalloniales > Escalloniaceae > Escallonia > Escallonia herrerae. The sequence goes on along the minus strand of JAVXUP010003004.1, from coordinate 75,712 downwards.
GAGAGTAAGCTAGACTCAAAACTGAAACTCCTCAAATGAAAGCCAAGATACCTATTTATATAACTCTAGGACGCCAGAACAGTATGGCCATATCAATCTACGATCCGGAGATGAGTCAAAATATTTGATAAAAATCACAAGTTGACAAAAGTCAACTAACAGGTAGATTTATAAAAAATCGGCCGATTCATCTGATAATTTTATAATATTTTTTTCTTTAAACTTTGAGACATTATCTGACCCAAATTCGATAATTATCTCTGATTTTTTAGATGAGATCTACCAGATTTGGCCTCTATCTTCATATCTTACATAAATCATTGTTTTAATCCCTTATATCAAGGATAAATCACAAAATAATTTTTTAAAGCATCTAGATAAATTATAATCTAGACTTAGACTGGACTAACACAATTGAACCGGACCACTGTGCTAAAAAAAACTTGGATTGGACTACTAAATTGATGGACTACTAGACTGGACAGACAATTGAACTAGATACCCTTGACAATTGGACTTATGACCTTGACAATTGGACTAAACAAATGGATTAAATTAAATTAATTAAGTTCCATTATTAGGCCTAAACTTAATAATAAGCTCTAATGAATAATTAAGCCCAATATTCATTTTAAATTAATAATGACTACAAAATGGAGTATCTACAGTCCTGAACTCCATGAGCATCAAGAATAGCGTTCATCTGAATAGTCCAGTTCTCATAATTGAACTTGGTAAGTTGTGGGTATTGAAAGAAAGAGTGTTTCCTTTAGTAAACATTACTTGACTACATGACTATATGTACTCTTTATGAAAAATTCTGAAATCTAATTTAAAGTACATCTAATAGGTCATATGAATATAGGCTATATTTTAGATATTGCAACCTCATAAAATTCTGATCATAAATAACCCTTTAATTTCAGCCCTAAAGTCAAGTTTGATTCTCAACACCTTGGTGAAATCATATCAAAAATTGATTAGAGAATCAAATAAAAAGAGCCGAACCCAAATATAAACAAAATCAAAATGAAACGCAAAGGTATGAAAAGAAATTTCCCACCCATTGTCTTCACCAAAGCGTAATGATTAGACAAGAGGATGAAATGAACACTCTTGTTAACCAAAACTCCAACCAAAATTAAACCCAATATCAAAACAAGAGAGTTGAAACGAATCGTCACGGTTAGTGATGGAGTATTAGCACGAAATTAATGGTGTTTCATTGCAACCTAATTTGGTATGGTGTAAGAATGGAGGCGGCGGTGGTGTTAGGTACACGTGTATGATGGTGCTGGGTAGTTGCCTGTGGGTATGATTTTGGTTCGGCGGCGATCGGTAAGGTGGTGTTGTTGGAAGCGATACCGCAGGTTGTTCAACCTGGAACTGGGTGGTGGCAGGTACTTGGTTGATAGAGATAAGAGGCCTTTTCATATTCGGTAATTCAAAATTCTTTCCCTTTTCCTTTCTCAGTAAATATTGAGATGAGGTGGACCAATAAAATAAAGGAAAAGGTGGTAAAGATTTGCCTACGTGCCTCAAATTTCCACCATCAGTCGGGTCTTGTTAGACGTGGACTCATATAAATTAAGAACATATATTTGGAAATACTGGTTGATATATATATATATATATATATATATATATATATATATATATATATTAAACATTGAGTTAGATTTGATGTATACTCTAAAACAAGATTTAAAAAAACTAAACTTGAATTACTTATAAGTATTTTCTTGGTTTAAAGAGAGTTGATAAAATCTTAGTGCTAACAGCTTAAGTTAATTTGTCAGCGCGATCTAATATGTTACATTGTCGAGGTGGTGGTTCAAATCAGCTCTTTTGTATAAACTGAACTTTTGCGTCTGCCACGTTACGGAGCAAACCCGTCATGACCCAACAATGATTTACCGTCCAACAAACTCACGGGATTGGCTCCCTATATTAAATGTCTTTCAAAAGAAATATTATTATACCACGTGCACCCACAGTCCGTCACACGGGTGAGAAGCGCAGTATACAAATACGTACTACGAGGAGGGGATGGTCAATGCAACGGCTACTTTTCCGGTTACCAAACGGCTACTTTCTGTTTTCTTCCCCTATGCCCACTATTTCCCATTACAACCGAGAAAAAGAGTGGACATTTCTGCAACTAGTCGATGATGATGACAGTAATCCATGAGGAAGAAGAAGAGAGCGAATGCCTCATGAATTATAGCAGAGCTGGTGGTTTAGCAAAAACGGTGATGGTGGTGGAGTATCTGGAATCGTCCATGTCCAGAGATCTTCTTGGCAAGTTCCCCGACAACTCCGCCTTCGATTTCGACTACTCCCAGAGTTCCATCTGGTCCCCTTTGATCCCTCGTCACTACCCGTCGTTCGTTAATGGTGGTGGTGGTGGCATGGCGAGGCAGCTGAGGTATGGTGACGAGGATGAAGGGTTGTTGTTGGGTAACAAGAATTCCAATTTCCAGAAGGTGAAAAAAAACATCAAGAGGAAGCTCTCCGGCACAAGTGTTGCTAGTAATCTACAGATTTACCACAAGAACAAGGCGAAGAAGATAAAGACCAAGGCGGGTGTTGATTTCTCTCCGAATTACTCCTCTTCAGCAAAGAAAATATCTTCCTCTACTTCCACCTCAGCCCCACTAAAGGTACGGTGTTTAATCACATCTACATTTGCCATCATACTATGTTCTTCAAGGCCTGAGGTCGCGGAAATTAGTGTAATTCTAACTAAATAATTGCATTTTGGATTGTTTACAACTTGTAAGCACTCCAAAATGTCTTTTCGTCAACTTACATAAGGGAGCTTCTTTTAGCATTTTAGATGTTGAAATTATATTTATAAGGAAAACCAATATTTCAACTCCACTTCTCACCATTTGTGCTCTCCTTAGATGATAAAAGCCTTAAAAGTAAGGCTGTCAATTTCGACCCAAACCCATTTACCCACCCACACCCACACCCACACCCACACCCACCCATTTAAAAGACACCCAAACCCATCCATTTAGTTATTGGGTCTAATGGGTCAACTATTTTTCTAACCCAACAAACCATGGGTTTAAATGGTTTATAAGTGGGTACCCATTAAACCATCTAATTTAATCCTTATTCCTCAGAAAATAGAAAACTCTCAGCCACACCATCCCGACCGGCTGCCATTACCGCATGCCGAAGCCGAGAACACTTCATCATCGTCATCCTGTTCCCACCGTCCCCGCCATAAGAAACAACACCCCACGCACAACCAAACAATACCCTCACTTCAGAAGACCTCGAGCGGTTTAGAGGTCATCGTCTCTAAAAAATTCCAGTGAAGACCTCAACCTATATCCTCAAATCGGAGTCATCTTGGCTCAGATCTATAATAGATCTAGGTTTTGCGAGAAAGGTTGATCTCAAACAACTTATGGGGGCTCAAGTGGAGGCAGGTGCGGTGGCGTTCACAGCGATTATGATGGTTGTTGAAGGGATTGTAGTAGTAGTGTGGCGGGGCTGTGGTGGTGGATGTGGATATTTATGTATGGGGAGGACCTGTAGTGGCGTTCAAAGTGGTATATAGGTGGTGGTTGTCATTGTGATGCGATTATGGTGGTGCGATATTTTGGTTTGGCAAGGCGTTGTGGTTGCGTCTGCAATGGTGGGTTTTGTCGACGGGATGGTGGTAGCAGTGCTACGGAACTATTGCCGTTGACTGATGTGGTGGTTGTCGGTGACTTGGTGGCAGTGGCGGTGGTTATCGGTTGCTGGTGGCGGTGATGATGAAGATGAAGAAGAGAGACTCAAGAATATTAACCTGTAAATTAGGTATCAGTCATTTTTGGGTTAATGGGTGAAACCAACCCATTAGAGGCATGACCCATTCGACCCACCTCTACTTTAGCGATAAAAGTAGGACTTAAATTAGGAAAGTGATATTTGACCTCTAGTCAGAAAAATAGAGATAAGATAACCAAATATTAATTTTCAAATTTTACCATTTCATATTCGTTACCTGCCTTAGAAATAATTCTTAACTTTGTTGCCGGTGTATGATGGTGTACAGGGATGGGATAAGGTGCTAAAAGCTGCCTCTAAGCATTTCAAAAGGATAAGTAAGAAGAAAGACTCCACAGCTCATGTAGAGCTCTCCCGTTGTTTAACATATGCAGACTTCTGACACTTCCCTGCTCTTTGGTTATCAATCTCGGAAGAGTGAGTGAGTGAGTGTAACATTACAATTCAATTTGTTGTTTAACGAGTTTCCTCACAATTTATTGTATCACAAAAACTATGTATTCCAACAATGAATGGTTTCTAATATTTCAATGGAATGTTGAATTTTCGTTTAAAGGAATTTATAGCATACTTCATATAAATTAAATGTATATGTTTACAGTAAATGAAGCGCTGAAACAATAGTTTTGGTTTCCATTTTTTGGCGATGGGGAGCGACCAGAGCCTTCCCTTTAAAAAGGGGGCACAGCTAGAGCCCTCCCTTTGAGCAGAGGGCATGACGAAAGCCCTTCCTTGAAGAGGGGCGCACTGCTAGAGCCCTGATCAAGTCCCCCCCCGTCTTGCCCCCTTGGTCTCTCCTCTTTTTGTGGGATCCTTGCTCCATTACTTCTGCCACCGTGCCCAAGCGTCATTTCACCCGACCTCATCGCTTGTAGTCTCTGCATTATATGCCCTTAACACTATGCTTGTCGACACGCCTCCACGTTGCGACGCCCGACCACGCCCAAGCACTGCCTCTTGCTTTACATGCCCCCAGTACTCCTTCCTTAGGTCGTGCCCTCACCCGCACTATCGCCGTGTCATGTACCCCCATAAAGCACTCACTAATCGCACTCCCGTGTCATGTCTATTAAGCATGTCCTTGGCACCGCACATATCTCGTTGCTCCTATGTGCCATAACACTTACACATTCGTGTCCCCAACACTCAGCCACACTGCCATGCCATCAACGTTAGTCCATCTCTTCACCACACCATCCCTTAAACTTGAAACATTTGACCTGTTCTCTAGAGCGCGTGGCATCTCGAAGAGCTCAACTCATAGTGCTTCGGCATGAGGACCTTCACAGTGAATAGATTCTTTCTCTGGACAATATCTCCCCTTGGGTTATTCAAATGACACTTGGCACACCTGAGTTGTGGTCCCATTGCACTTAGGTTATCTGTGATCATTAATGCCCCTAGTAGAGAGATGTCAAATGGGTTGGGGGCCCGTGGGCCAGCCTGCCCTGTACTTCACCTGCCTACACAATGAAGTGCAGGTCCGGCTATAAGGGCCAATGGCCTGGACTGAGGTTGGGTAAGAGGCTTGGTCCGGCCCAGCCTGTCTTACGCCTAAGCTCAGCCTAGCTCATAACAAGCGGCCGACCCATTATTCAGCCCAAGCCCGGCCTAGTCGGCCTGCAAACTTATAAAAATCACATGTTTTCCCCCTTGCCTCTAACAGTTTGAGGGGTATTTTCATCCAACCTTATTCCAACAACTCATTTATGCACTTTTGCATACTAACCCTTACCAACAACTATAAAAACGGCTAGTTTTAGGGGTATTCTAGTCTTTTGCGAGGCTTGAAAAACTCATAAATTGATTCATTCTCTTCACAATCTTCACCTCAATAATAATTCACAATTCTCCCTTATCTACAAGCTTTTTTGTGCATTCTTCTTTAGTAATTTTATTCTCTGCTTCTTTAATTAGTCTTACCAGTTTCCTTTTTTTTAATCTTTCAAGCATTTTATTAAGTATGTCTACTTTAAGACTGTCAAAATCAGCTACCAAAAATGTCCACCATCACGAGCACCACAACTTCAAGAGCAATCGCCATTCGGTATAATACACCCATTTTTTTGGCATTTAAACAAGGCACTCCGGATTTTGATTATATAGCTTTACAAGATTAACAACACTTTAGTCAAGCATGCAGCTCGGTTGGTGACACAAATACTGCTACACATAATCTTCACTCGATCAACGATCGTGGAGAGGAACGACAAAGCAATCCTGCTTCTAGTATGCCAGATGTCCAAAAGAGTGATAAAAAGCTGAAAGCTAAGGTAGCGTTTGAAAACACTTCCAGTTTTGGCTTTCTATTTCCAAAAAAAAAACAAGTTTAGTTTTTTTTTTTTAACAAAAACAATTGGGTGTTTGATTATCCAATTTTTATTTTAAGTTTCTTCTGTTCGGTGTTTGATTACCCAGTTTTTATTTTGAGTTTTTTCTTTGGTGGTGGTTTGCGGTGGTGGGGGTGGGCCGAGCAGTGGCCAGCGACGGTGGCTGTCGGCAGCCGGCTAGTGGCTGTCAGTGGGCTACGGTGGCAGGCGGTGGTGGGCAGTGGCTATGGTGGTGGTCTCAAAATTTAAACCAAAATTGAAAACTCAAAACTCCTAAATGAGAGTTTTAAAAAACAGTCCTGTTTTAAAAACTAGTTTTCAAAACTGAAGGAAACAAAAATGAAAACGGTGTGCCAAACGTGTTTATTTTCTCCAGTTTATAAAACTGAAAAAATAGACGTTACCAAACAGAGCTTAAGTGTTGGGATCATTTTACAAAAGTTATGGTTGATGCCGCACCCAAAACTCAATTTATGTATATTATTTCAAGTATTTCTCGCCTGTTAGTGGTAATGCACTGTTTCAAATACGATACACATCTCAATAGGCATTTCGTGCAATGTGCATCTATACAAGGCCATATTGATGATAGTCAAACACAATTATCTTCTGTAAAGAGCGGCAGCTGAGTGATAGTCTTCTTGAATTTGTTGTGTACAATAAAGAAGCATTTAACTTTGCTGATAATGAAAAGTATAGTAAATATATGAATAATTATGTCCAACCTTTCTATAAAAGGATTCATAAAAATACTAGGTCTGATAAACTGAACATTATAATACTGCTAAACAACAGTTAATTGATTATTTTGAAAACTTTGATTACTTTTGATGTTTGGAGATCTCCTATTATACTTAATTATTCTTATGTGACGACATAATGGATTGATGCTGACTGTGTTATGCACAAGACAGTCATTGTTTCAAAATGTTTTCATATCCATATGGCGCAAAAATGTTGCTGAACTTATACTTAGAGCATGTTCTACCTTTAGATTAGATAATAAGTTTAGTTTTGATAATATTTCTACTAATAATGATGTTGTTGAATTGTTAAAGAAAAACTTCAATCCTATACCAGCTGGGATTTTTTTTCATGTTTCATGTGTTTGCTATATGATGAATCTAATTGTTCAAGATGATACGGTTTAGCTGTTTCAGGACCACTTATTTTCCAAATAAGGGGTATCGTTATGTTTGTCAATTCTTCTGACACAAGAAATACAATAATATGGTATTGTGTGCTAAATATAATTTGCCTCGTAAAAGACGTATTATAGATGTCCACCGCGTATGGAACTCCACATATTTCATTCTTTTAAATGTTATAGTAAACAAAAGAGTTTATACCCATTGCATATTAACTAAGTTCCCATAAGGTTTGCCAAGTCCCGATGAATGGAAGTTAGCTGAATACATACTTGAATTTTAGGAAGAATATCACAAGTCTACAAATTGATTGTTTGGTACTTACTATTCCATATCCTCTTTCGCTATACTAAACACACTCAAAATGGCTAAATGTTTTAATAGAGAGATATGGAAATGTTTAGCGGTATAGTGGAACAAATGGACATGAATTTCAAAACATTGGTCATAATTGCCTACTATTTTGCCTGTTGCCACTGGTTTGGATCGTAGGTTCAAGTTATATTCTGTAAATTATGCAATTACATAAATTTCATATATAAGGGGTTATTCGTCAACTATAACGGACTTGCAAGATAAGTTCATCTTTAGCAAATTTATAACTTCAAACTCTGGTGACATCATAGTGTGCATTACAATATTGAATGGTCAAATATATTATGGGACATATCTCAAGGGTATTGAAGATGTACTGACAAAACAACTAAGAGTGGAAGAACAATTCACAGATTTTTCTTCATTTTCTCTTTTGATAAAATTGGTTTATACGCAAATACTAATCATTATACTTCATTGTCATTAGACGAGTAAAATAATTTTGATTTATGAACTTTTGAAAAAAGTAAAAAAGTTTATCGTGTTTTATCCCAAATTGCACATGGAATACTACCGGTACAAGTCCTCACGGTTGCTTTAGAGTCATGTTTTTCAGCAAGTGTGAAGGTGTTGGATGACAGGAGGAGTCTCTTAACCGCGTGTAATTGGAGTTATATATTTGTTGAAATGGTTAACTTGATGTGAAATACTGGGAGCAAAATCAACCAATTGATGATAGGCACATCGGCAATTCATATCTTTCAAATGATTAGGTTACATCTTTTTCCTTTGAGTTTCTTAACCTTTTCGAATATTTTTTTTCCTTAGAACATAGTTTACATTGTCGCCCTAGATGTTTTTCGAACAAATCAAAGATACTTAAGTAGAAAATCTTTTATGGCCATGTTGATTAGTAATCTTGAACTAAAAAAACTAAGTAACTTCATCTGTTTGTTTACAAGCAGTCGATCACAAGTTTAGATTAAAGGATGAGGGCTTATTAACAAAATTATCATAAATTTAAGATTATCGAAAAATTAAAAAGTATTAAAAACTTTGGGTTAGCCTGGCCCGGGACCGGCCCTAAAATTTAGGCCAAGGCATTGGACTAGAGCTCATGTCAACCTGGCCCAGAGCTGGGCCGGCCTAGCCCATTTGACACCTCCACCCCAGTATCATGACCCCAGTTCACTTCGAGACGTGAGCACATCTCTAGATTGGATCGTGCCTAGTCCACCTAACTATTATATGTCTGGCCTTCCCTTCACTGTGGTTCTCTATTCCTTTTGACGCGTCCTTTAAGACTCAAAAAGGTTTTTGACTTGTGGCTAGATTAAGAGCATTCTCTTGCCACATTGGCGCTGCGTTTGTCAATCTTGCTAGATAGACAAAGCGAAATTGTGTTATGTAGGCTGAGACAAAAAAAAAGATCATAGTCCATAAAGCATTCATATTTTGGCCTCATCTTCGAGGTGTCACTCCCAGAGAGCGTCACGTGTCTGTTTGATGAGATGACATCTTATTTGCCTATTATAGGTTGATGTTGAAATTCGTTTTTTGACAGATCTAATTGATTTGCAAACCTCACTTTCTCAAATTAGAACTTTAGAGCTAAAGGATTCTAGAGAGAAAAAGATCTTGGACTTGGACCCTGACTTTAAATTCTGCCTCTAAACCCTAACTTTAGACGTGAGCATTGAATACTGGTTGTTGATAGATACTTTCTATGTGCCCTTGCCCTTGCGAAACTTCCACTCCTCATGATCTGACTGGGAAGCCATGATCTTTGGCCTTGCTTTATCTCACACTAGAAAACTTGGTAACTAATTCAGACTGTATCCTTTATAACACCTCAATGTATTGTTCAAACCTAATTCCATAGCATAATTTTGGCAACTTTACTGGGAAGTGAGCATCGTAGTACAGTTCAGTCCCAGTCAGACACAACTAGCGTGTCATGCCACAGTAGCACAAGAGGGCCAAGAAACCAGCCAAAGCCTTAGCTTGGTCATTCAAGGGAGCATCACCTTAAGGACCACAAGGAGACAAGTAGCATCTGACTCTCCATGCTCTCAGGAAGACACACCTATTGTGGAAATTTTTGTGGACACCACAGTTCAATACCGCATCCTCACCATTTTTCGGCATAGGAGACTATCAATAATCTACACAAGGCCCTACTTCTTTTTAGCAGCCCTTCTCTACCATGTGCCTTAAGCTGCACGTCTAGGGAAACACACCCTAAGGAGCCTTCCCCTCCTTACATCATTAACTATAAATCAGTGGCCATCATGCTTTTCCTTAAGGAATCTTGGAGACCCAACCCCTCAGCCAGACTATCTGGACACGCCCTTTACTCAAGCAATGTCACCACTACCCCTTACTTAAGAAATATATGCCTCCTGCCTTTCTGCTCTTCAACGATCGAGACAACAATGCCCTTGGGCACTTTATTCAATTTTTAGTCTCTTATGAGAAATATAGGCCAGATGATACCTTGAAGCTAATGAATTTCACAGGCTTTTTACAAGACTTGCCTACTCCTGATAGCACCAGATCTTGAAGGGACTCATGGACTTGCATGGTACAACCTTTTCTCAACAAACAACATTAAAAGGCAAAAAGACTAACCATTGTTGACACTAAGAGATCCGCCTAAACCCAGAGGAGGACCTGAATGGCTAGGTAACCGTTTTCACTTTAAATGCCTGTAGTGCACTGACTTTTGTGAGGATGAGACACATGTGCCCGATCTGCATAAAGAATGTGAATCATGTCTACTATGTTCATATTGAAAACCTCCAGTTGAGATATTAGGGTCATCTTAAAGAGACTGCTCACCTCACTTGTGAATCGGTCAGTCTTGTAAGCCCTGGAAGGCTCGCCCTTAGAATGCCTTTACTGCCATAACAAACACCTCTGAGGAACAACCCAACCACAACAACAACAAAAACAACAACAAGCACTTGTCCGGAAGAGGGGTGATGTCCATGGCCCCACCATGGGGCGATGCCTCCCTCAAAAGGGCTAACCAAGTAGATAATTCTAAGATCATAGGCAAGGTCTTATAAGTACAATCTCGTACTATCCCACCTCTGATCTGTGATATCACAATTTCCTCTCCTTATGACTTAATATCCTTGCTTGGTCACACAATAGATCATAATCTTCCTTCTTAGCCAATGTGGGATAGATATACTTGACTCACCCTTTGTTGTACTAACCATCATCTTGATGTGAGATATACCCGAACTTGCCTTTGTTTTTTCCAACTATTGGTACCCCAACTAGATACCCTAGTATGAGCTTTTATAGCTCTGATGCCATCTGTAATGACCCAGTCCACGGCCCCACCACAGGGCGATACCACCCTCAAAAGGGCTAGCCAAGTAGGTACTTCTAAGATCAGGTCGTTACAAACGGTGTCAGAGCCGACTTTTAAAAGCTTGGGCTTGCCTGCCTAATTCATAAGGTTGCCGATGGTTGGATATATAAAGGCAAGCCCGAGTTATCCCACATCAAGAGGATGGTTATAGCAATGATGGGTGACCCAGGTATATCCCCCCACCTCACCCTGCCAGAGAATGACAAGACTAAACAACTACTACCCTTACACCAAACAGTTGGGACCCCTGAATAACTGCGCACAAAAATTTGTGTTTACTAGGAAAGTGGCCTTTGGTGGACTTAAGCTTAAGGAGGACAACGACGTTCGTGGATGCCCTTACTCAACTCATAGAAATAAGGGTAAAGAGCATCAAGTCCTTGTGGTTGTCCCCATGGAAGCTTAACCTTCATTACTCAAGTCTCGACCCAAGCCCACTATGAATGACAACGGGGCGGGTCAGAGGCGGGTTTAATAAGATTCATACCCGCCTCGGTAGTCCAAGTACACAACCCGATTTTGCCCCGCCGTACCCCTGTCATCGGGTTAAGGGATGGAAATACATCCTCAACCCGATGGACTATAAAAAAACTCAGCACCGTCCCGACACATACAATCCAATCCAATACATCGATCCAAACTCCCAAACCTTAGCCACCTTCCATATCTTCACCATTTTCTCCCTTATCTTTTCCAAAAAGCTCAACACATAATATTCATGATCCAAGGCCACCAATAACAACAAATCTCCATAAACAGAGTCACAATTCCCACCTATTATGTATAAATAGTATGGAGCATACAATACCTATCAACATGACAAAAATCTTAAAATTGAAAAATCTCAATACAAGTCAATCTAATGCCATACTGGTTGTGAGACACACACACACACACACACACACACTCGCACACATACACATAGAGAAAAGAAGAATCTGATTAATTTGTACAACCTAAAATGTCTAAAGTAAAAAAGATAGAGCCATGCGAAGATCGACGAATGAGGCATTCGATATGCTGCTACCGCCAATGCAATTGGCAGCAGCAAAGGAGCTTCACTGGGGAAGGAGCTTTAGTAGCAGGGGATTTTACTAAGAGAGTGGTGAGGCAGACTTCATACGGTAAAGTTACGGCAAACGCAGAAAGGATCAGAGGTGTATAAAAATGGTAACGTTGTCGCGACATAGAGAGAACATGTGTGGAGATGGTGGATATGGCGGCACATAAAATAGGTGTGGAGATGGTGACTAGAGCGGTGTAGAGAAGAGTTATGAGAAGCTGTGGGGCCGAAGAGAGAGGAGAAAAGAGAGAAGAAGAGAATGTGTTCATCTATTTAGTGTTTTCTCTCCACTATTTATAGTATTTAGATGAACGACTGAGATTTCAAAGATTATACATATGGGGCGGCTACGAGTCACGGGGAAGGTCGAATTCGAGGGCAGATTAGACAGAATATCAAACCCAACCTGTACCCGCTGCGGGTTAAAAAAATAAATACCATACCTGCCCTATAACCCGGTCAAAGTGCTCCTATGAGTTCGGGACTAGTTGGAGATTCGTCCAGCATGGACTAAATTGCCATCCCTAAAGCCCACCCCAGGTGCCACTTTAAGAGCCCCTTCAGGTGTAGCCGACCCTTCCAATCCCCAATCCCCATTTTCAAAGAGATGATGAAGGTTAAGAATTGCTATAATGATACGGGGTTCTCTCCTGAGGCACGAGCCTACATTTTCCGCTGCCTCATTGAACTGACAACTGGCCTTGGCCCTTAGAGCTTTAATGCCCAGGCTGAGCTTTATCACTTGCCCTCTATAGCCTTGATTTTCATTACTGAAGACAGCCCTCCCGGTTAGCACCACAACTGGCTTCTCTACCTGGAATGCAATCTTAATGTCATTTGGCTTCTATAGATCCTTTGTTGATTGTGGTGCCTCTTTACATTGTAACTTTCTCCTCCATCTAAGGTCAGTATCCCTGGTAAGCAAAAAATCAAAAACCCTGTCAATATTGCTGACTCCACCTACAGGTCACATGCAACCTTGGCCATATCACAGGTGCTATATTATCAGCTCTACCCTCAAAGATACTACCTTCCATGTCATGGATATAGAGTCGTCAGTCCATCTACCTTCATAGATACTACCTTCCATGTCATGGATGTAGAGCCACCATTCCCTCTTCTTATTGGCTAACCATAGATCCATACCCACAAGGCTATCACCTCTACCAATCATTAGCATGTCAAACTTGTACTGTCCTTCGGGACATGAAACACCCGAGGACAACCTTACCACCAAATCCTCGCAGAATGTGCTTAGCCATACATGGTTCAAGCCTCTTTCTTCACACAAGTAGTTGAGGATGGTGAGAACTCCACTTACACCCACTATATTAGGCTCCCTGACTGGGATGAAGTTATTCATAATGTGCCTACTTCCAAGAAAAAAAGAAAATAAAAAATAGAGCATTGACCTCTTTCTCCCCCTCACAAATTAAAGTCCAAGTCTTTAATTTCCACTCCCAAGTATAAGAAATGAAAATATGAGTGTACCTACCAGCGAATTGTCAAGGATGATAAGGTTTACTACCAGTTATGTATGATAGTGGGCGATGGTCCCAGATGACTCTTCATTTGAACCCGTCAACCCTAGCCATATCAAAGAGTTTGAATGGTGTTACACTGCTGAAGAATGTTCTCCCGTCTCTAATTCATCTCGGGTGCGACACCCAATGTTACTGAGATGGCCTCCATCCTCAGCTTGAAGATCTTGAAGAAGTAAACTTGGCAAACCCAAGGGAGGAACACCAATCATTTGAACTCAATATCAAATATAAAATTAAGATCAATATTATATATGATTAATTGAGCATCTACAGTAGGCTGGCTTTATTGGACTTATCACCCACCCTATCTGTGTTGCAAATGTGGTGCCTCTCCAAAAGAAAAATAGACAAATTTGAGTCTAAATAGGCTTCGAGGACTAGAATGAAGCTTGCCCCACTGTTCCGCTGCCAAACATAGACATGCTCATCGAAGTAGCTACCAGACATAAAATTTTCTTTTATAGACGACTTTGCATGCTACAGTCAAATAGACATGCACATGGTTGACTCTACCAAGATAGCCTTTCGAACTCTTATGGGGAACTTCTATTGGAATGTCATGCCATTTGGCGTCAAGAATACTAGTTCTACCTATCAAAGGACCATTACTGCCATCTTCCATGAAATGATCCACAAGATAGTTGAGGAATATTTTGATAACTGTATCATTAAATCCAAAAAAAGGTGATTGGCTCGGGGACTTCAAGTGGGTCTTTGATCATTGTAGACAATAAAACATGCCGACGAAGCACTTGAAGTGTGTTTAAGGGTGTCTTCTGGCAAGTTCCTCAGCTTTTTTGTAAGCTAGTAAGGCATTAATGTTGGTCCTAGCCTGTATGACAGCTAATTATTTTAGCTAGTTGATTAGAGGACAACCAATTATTCTAAGCTAAAGATGCAATATAGATCCCTGCTTTTGCCTCCTAAAGCTCCAATTGCTCTCTACATCGAGGCCAGGCCCTTGCCGGCTTTTTGGCCTTCTTCTCTCACTAGCATTATGATCCAACCTCGGATCAATTACCTCGAGAGGAGACATCCCTAGCAACTAATATCGATAGATATGGATAGCAGAGTTTGATGCCTCCCAAATTATTAAAGGTCCAAGCAGAGAGCCCTTCAGGCAGGGGTTCCTGAGGTGATCACCCTCTTTCTTAGTTTTGATAATGAGGTCATCAACACAGTCCTTCATTGTCTTGTGGATCATTTCACTGAAGATGAGGTCATGGCCTTTGATAGATAACACTAGGCATTCTTGAGGCCGAATGGCATGACTTTTTAATAGAAGTTGACCATATGAATTTGAAAGGCTATCCTGGCGGACTCGGTCTGGTGCACTGTGTATGATTTTAACTTGTAAACCCGTTCATGAAAGATATTTGTACCTGATAGCTACTTGGGTGAGCCTGTTTATGTTAGGCCGGGGGAACTCGTCCTTAGGGAAAGCTTTGTTCAACTCTGTGCAGACTAGAAGTTATTCCATTATTCTTTTTGACATGCATCACATAGGCTAGCTTGATAGGGTAGGTGATGGGTTCAATAATGCCAACCTGTATTAGGCCCTTAATTGCATATTTAATTTTAAGTTCAAGTTTCAAGCATAAGGTCCATGGGTGCCAATTGATAAGAACAGACGCAATGGTAATGTTCAAGTGGTGCATGACAAGAGCAAGGTCTAGTCGAATTATTTCATTGTAACACCAAGAAATGGCATCAATGTACTCTTTGAGGAGAGCAACCATTTCATATCTTTGACCCAAGTTGAGTTTGATGCCAATGTATATGATTCAAGGTTCTTACCGGGGGTCTGCCTAGTTAACTTCTGTTAGGTCTTCATCCTGAGGACATGTGCTATCAATATTATAGCATCGGAGTGTGGTGCCTGGGACACGTTCTGGGTTGGGCTTCAGCGGTGGAATACCATTCAAATTTTTTGGGATGGCTGGGATTGTGGGGTCATGTAAGGAGTTGCCATGGACCCTCATATATTGTCACAAAAGATTGCAAACCTTAAGAACGTGGTCAAATTTTTATTTCCTACACTTCGAAGATGAGGGAGACGTCGAGGCTCTTTCTTTGGATTTATTCTTTTTCATGGACTTAGGCTTATCATGACATATTTTTCCTAGTCCAAGAGCTTGACAGGTTGGATCTGAGTGAAGTGTGGATATTATTGTAGTTCTCACCATCCTCAGTTAGCTGTGTGAAGAAGGGGGATTTAACCATGTACGCCCTGGCACATTGAAAGTGTGCTTTGACCACAAGCTTGACGACTAGGGGGATGATTCATAAGCTTGACATGCTAATGGCCGATGGAGGTACAACCTTGGGACATGGACCTAGGGTTAGCCAAAGAGAAGATGGAATAATAACTTTGCATCGACCAATGACATGGAAAGTGGTATCTTTGCAAATGGAGCCGACCATAAAATAAACTATGATGTGCCCTAAGGCGTATATAAGCCATGTTCAAAGCTGGTATATTGACAGGGTTCTTGATCATCTTCTTAGTATTGATGACGCCCTTCAAGACAGTGGGCAAAGGTATAGCGCTAATATAGGAACTGCAATCAGCTAATGTGGGATGAAAGCCAGTGCTATTGGCCAGGTTAAGAGAGCAATTGCGGTGCTTAATGTGAGGGCTACCTTCATGAGTGAAAACCAAGGCTGTAATGGGTAAGTATGGAGCTCGATGCAAGTAGTGAAGCACGCGAGGCCAAGGCTAGTGGTAACTGTAGTGAAACTCTTAATCTTCATTAGAACGGGTTAACTGCACATGAGGGGGCTCTTAAAGTGCCATCTGGGATTGGGTTAATGCTTGAGCAAATAGAAGGTTCAGCCTCTATGACGACACCCACAACCACCTGATACTTCTTACCCTTATTTTCATGAGCTGGGCAAGGGAATCCACGGATGTTGTTATTCTTCCTAAGCTTAAGTTTGCCAGAGGCTACTTTCCTAGCAAGCACACAGTTAATGCATTATAATCCTTCAGCGGCTACAAAACATTTTGGTGGTTAAGGGTAGTGTTGGGCTTGGTCTTGTCCTTGTTCGCACGTAGGGAAAATTTTCCTTGTGTTGTGTCTAGGCCTTACAACAAGTCCTTAACCTTAATTATGTTATAAGGATAGCGAGAGCCAGGCTCTTGCTGCCTCCTTTTATAAGGCGTGGATCCTTTAGCTGAACTGATGCTTACAGTTGCTATTATTGTTGTTTAGATAGGTTGTTCCTCACATGAATTTATTGTGGAAATGAGTGTATTCTAAGGGCAAGGCTTCCTGGGCTTAACAGGATCGACATATTATAAGTGTAGCGAGTAGTATCCTTGAGATGATCCTATGATCTTAGTTGAACATTTTTAATGTGACCATGGTAGACACCACCCATGTTCTTTATACAGATCAGCACAAGTGTCTCATCACTGCTAAAGTCAGTACACCTCAGGCACTTAAGGTGGAATTAGTTTATGTAGTAATTTAGGTCCTGCCCGAGTTTTATCGTATGCCGACAATGCCAACAATGATCACCCTTTCGGCCCCATTATGAAATGTTTGAGGAAAGAGTTGTACCATGCTTTCATGGCTGATCTGAGCAGAGGCTGACATCTGTAAGGTGAGCAAAGGCAGCTAGCTATGAGGTCAAGTCCTAGATTGGTTTTACATCTCGAGGATGGTGACCATGAGGGTTGAATTTTTAAGAGGCCAAGAATTGCTGGGGTGAAGAGTCGGACTGCTGCATCGACAACATCTTCCACAATGGGTGTGTTCGTCTCTGGGGGCGCCTAGAGTCAGACAACACTTCTATCCTCTTAGTCCTCGAGGTGATGTTCCTTTTGATGGCCAGGTTAAGGCTTTAGGTGGTCATCCTGGTGGTCTTGCATTGTTGAGGCATGACGGGCTGGGTCTGTCAGACAAAGGCTAGACTGTACTACTAGTCTAACATTTCTTTTGGAGTCACCAAGATGATGCCAAGGAAGTGGGTTTACTATATATATATATATATATATATATATATATATATATATATATATATATATGTGCCACAAAGGATACAGTCTGAGCTTGTTGCCTAGTATGCTAATTATGTACTTTTCTTATTTTTAATCAATGCAATTCTATTTGATTTCAGACCTTAACTCTTGACCTTGACTTAAAACCTAAGCATTGGACTACTGACTGTCAATCTATTCTCTTGTTGCGCCCTTGCCCTTAAAACACTATTACTCTTTAGGCTATGTCTTGGAAGCCTTGATATATGCCCTTGCTTTGCCCCCCCCCCCCCCCCCCCCCAAAAAAAAAAAAAAAACAAAATGTAAATTAACTTGATAAGAACTCAAACAAATATACTTTTTGAGAAATTACACTAAAACCCTGTACTGCTAGATTTCTGTGGATGATGTTAAGTTTTTAGTCAAAATGAGTTAATTGCCCTAAAAAAGTGCATCAAATTTTAGAAACCAATCCCAAATATCCTTCTTTACTTCTGACCCTGTAACACAACAGAAAGCCACATTACCAACCCAATTCAGTGAAGGCTGAATTCCATTAGCACCACAAAAACCACTGACCAGGCCAGAATTGGCAGTCATTAAAGTGGTTTGGTATTTTTGTGATGGTAGTGAACTTAGTTGTGGTAGTTGTGGGTTTAATTAGTGGGACTAGAAAAAGTGGTGAGATGGATTTGTGGTGGTAAAGACTTGGTCTGGTGGTCGTAGCGTGGTGGTGCTGGTTTAGGGGTGTTAGAGTTTGGCAGCAACACTGACAGCAGGCTGGCTAATGATTTTTGTGTGTTGGATAGTAAAGACAGCTGCATTGGGTGGCTGTGGGTGTTTCAGAGAGTGGTAGCTATGGTGGCGTGGAAGTTGGGAGCGGCGGTAGTGGTTAGTGGGTTATAAGTCGTTGGCTAATGAGTGATGGTGGTCATGAGAAGAAGAAGGAAGAAAGATTTTTTGAAATTAACCCCAAATTTGATCCCAAATCTTGGTTGGCAAATAGGTGCATGTCAGGGTTGAAAATAATATGAGTTGACTTGTCCAAGAGTACTTTGGGATTATTTCTACTAATATTTAACATTTTAAGTAAGAAACATTAAGCAAAATGGGGTCTTTGATATGCCAACTCAGATGTGAAGGGGTGTTAGTCTTTTCTCAAAAAAGGAAGGATAACGAGTTTATTGAAAGATAATCTCAGGGGTAACGACTGTAATTTACGCGAAAAGTATTCAGTTCTCCCGGCAATTGTCGTGACACCTTCATTTGTTAACTAAGGCGCCTAATTTAGAACGAAATCTGGAAACAGACCAAGCAATTTCTAAGGTTGATTCAAGAGGAAGATACCTCAAGTTCAACATTAGGATAAGCACAACACTCTAGAATGAAACACACCCCCAATCTTGTCTACCCCCAATTGTGATATCCCACAAATGATGCAAATAATACATTGAGCTTATAAATTTCAGCCTATGATTTTACAAGTACCCATTTGGCATTGTTTTCTTAAAAGAGGCATTGCTCTATGATGGGATCGTGAATCGAATCATTCAAGAGTATATTAGAGCAGACTCTGCAAAGCTCGGAATGGGCTATCTGGTGTGCCCATGGTTTGGATGAACCAATGCAAGCTTAGGTTTATCATACAACACAAGGATGAATGAGGCAACAAAGAGTGAGCCAAGTATATCTTACTTTTGCTATAGAGAAATATTATGAGTTATGCGCGATTGAAACTAAATATTAGAAGGAGAGATTTTGATATCCCATAACTGACGTAAGATTTTTCTTATAGAGCCATACCTATGATTTTAAAATTATTAAATTATTTACATGACTACCCCTTTTGAGGGAGACATTCTCCAATGGTGGCACTATTAACTGGGGCAACCCTACCTACCTCTCCCCCTAGGCTTTGAACCTAAAAACTATCTGCGAAAGACAGACAATAGAAACAACACAAACTAATTTAGACAGTTGCGAAGAGTCGTCCTAACATAGAGCTTAATTTAGCTCACTACTTACCAAAATAAGGAAAAAACAAATGAAAACCATACACCGACGAAAACACAACAACAATCTCTTGAAAATATATCGTAGTCTTTGTCATTATATGTAAGCCCTACCAAAGCAGACTCCATACAATAATTAATGACCAAAGCACAATAACACTAGATCTCTAAATATTTTACCTGAACCCATTGCCACAAAGGTTGAGCATCAGAGGAATCGATTTACACTTATATGTTGATTGGACAACTATTTAAAATTGAAATTACAATTCATACCCACTTCCATGAAATTAAAAAGATACTTTAAAGCCCATAACTCAATTCTTAAGGCCCAATCTCAAAATTACAATTCCAACCCATATGTTTGTCATTGTTTCTGTCTCTGGCGCTCACACCTCTGCCCGACGTTCCTTGACTCTCTTCCTTCTCTCTTCTCTTTGATTCAACCTCACCATGGCAGCACGATCTTCCCTCTCTCTTTTCTTTGACTCAACCTCGCCATGGCAGCAGAAATCTACTGTGCAGACCGCGGTAGCTACGATCTAGTAGTTGACGGCGATGGCGAGGGCAGCAACGATGTGGCGACGATGGCAACGATCACTCTTTTTGACGACGGTGACGAGAATTAGGTTAGTCAAACATCTATACTGATTTTACTTTGATATGTCTCGATTAACTTTGTTAATGATGTTGATTCTGATTTTGGGTCAAAGATGGTAGTGTGGCCGGAGCACGTGATGGCTTGTTTAGGTAGTGCTAGAGGTAATTTGTGTGGATGATGTTGTGATTGGTGTTGGCGTTGTGATGGTGCTGTGATGGACCTTGGTTACAACTGGAGCCTTTAAATTCCTGGATGGATCTAATAATATGTTGGCTTGTTTTGATAGTTCAAGTAGGGGAAGTTGTTCAGTTTGAATGACTGTTAAGTTGTCAGAGAGAGGAAAATGAAACGGTTAGATTATGAATTGAATTGCTCTAGAGGATTGCGTAAGTTCGAAAACTAGGGGTTAGCGAGACGAGTAGTTCTTGAATCCTGTTATTCAGTTGGTGATATCGATAAGTTATACCTTCAATACTATTTTAAGCTAAGTTATACCTTCAATACTATTTTAAGCTAAGGATAGTCTTACTTTTGTGGGTAGTTGAATGCACCGAAGTTTCCAATGTCCTGTTTAAGACCCCAGCGGTGGGCACGCAATGGAATGGCAAGTGCGTAACGCTAACTTTGAACTGGTAGAAGAAAATTGAGTATAAGTGTCAAGTGCATCATATGTAATGTTCATATACGAAATGAAAACTTGCAATAATATAAAAGAGCATAGATGACTGGCAAAATAAAGATGAAAAAGGTGGTGGCTGATTGCTAGAGGAAGTGGTTGGTATGGGTAGTATTGCTAACCTTCAAGCTGAAAGAGAATGATTTCGAATTTACAGAATAAAAGAGCTACCTAATCTTAGTTTCTGCGGGTACACTTGCATGCTATATAAGTGGTCTTCCTTTGGGTGGATCCTTCAAGTTAACAGCAACCTGGGTTCTGAAGTGGATAACTTGGCTAGGAGACTGAAGAGTCACTACCTGTTTACATTGCCAAAACTTGCCGTGATCAAATCAAATCTTTCAATTTGGTAACGTATGTCATGCCCTTTGTTATTTTGGTTCTTGCTGCAGAAGAATGTAAGACATGGAAAGTAATCTTCTCTAGAAAGTTCCATGGTAGTAGTGGATAACTAATTATCATTTTTGGTCTAGGAAGAAGTTTGCACTCCTTTAATATTTGGACGTCTCTCGCCTCTTCGGAAGCCTTAATGCCTCCCTAGTAGGAATCGAGATAATGGGGTTAGGGGGTGCTCTTTGGTCAAAGGATGGTGGTAGTGTAACATGTACTGGGGAAATGTAAAGGCATCACCAAGGAGTAGATGAAACTGGAGAGACATATTGCTTGCTGAGATATGGACTTGGTACGTGGTGTAGGGCTTTTCCAAATTATTTTAACAAGGATAAACCAGTGTTATTTGTCTCTTTTGGTGCCCGTATATAGGCAGTCTTTACATGATTGAGAGTTGGCTTCAGTTGGTAGCCTGTATGAGACTGTACTCTCTTACTTTACATGTAGGACAAAGCAAATGTGGCTTGGACAGAAAAAAGACTGGCTTTATCTCAGAAAAGTGTATTGTACTCTGTTGCCATGTCGAGCCGTCTCCGATATGTTAACAATATGTAAGCATCGCACCATCCTCTTTTACAGAGTGGAGATTTCAGGTAGGGAAGGGAGGAATCTTGGAGGAGGGAGAAGGAGCTTTGTGTTGGTTAAAGAATGCAACTGTTCATGCAGAGACGGCATGAGTTTTTTTGTTATTTGTAGTTGGTACAAGGTTTTGTTTCTCTCTCTAGACATATCTGGGGACAGCTAAAAAACAAAGAGGAAAAAAGAAACTCCTCTTGTCAAGATGACTACTTCATTGTTATTTTCTATCTTTTTCTATTGTGTGGCACAATGTATTATATTTTGTACATAAGTTCCACTTACCCTTCAAAGATATCACAGAATACCCATGATGTAGCTCAGCTATTGCATAGCAAAGCCATGTATATTAGGTGCATAAAAGGGTGGTCGTAGAGAAGGGAATGTTAGACACGAGTAGCCATAGTCTGCGCGTGTGTTGTGATAATAGAGGCAACTACATGTGAAACGAAAATTGTTGAGAGCTGAATGTCCAACTCACATGGAGGGCTATATGTCTGTTTTACATTATTTGTGGCATAAAACAGTAGTTTTTAATCTGAGTTCATAGAAGGCTATATGTCTATTTTACATTTTACTGTTATATGCATGTATTGAAGGTTATAATGAGTTGGCATCTAATTCCTATGTAGAGAAGGTTAGTGAAGATCTTGATAACACAAATCGTCAAAAGGCAACCTTTACAACTAAGTTACAGCCAGCCAGAAAGAGAAGTCGTACCAATGCTGCACTTGCTACAGCTGTTACTTCAATGGCTAATGCCATTGACAAGATATGTACATCGGAAGCTACAATTGCAAGTGCAGATTTCGTCTATGAGAAGTTATCAGACGTGCGAGATTTGGATCGACTTGAGTTGTTCAAAGCTTATGACGTGCCGACTAGTAATGCGAGGAAGTTTGAGTCATTCATGTCTCTTCCTTTTCACTTGAGGAAGCCATAATTAATGATGCAAATAAGTAGTTATAAGACTTAAGATGTGGAGCCAACAAGAAACTTAGGAACTTTGAATTTTTTCAAGTCAAGTTTTTTAGAAGCTATTTTCTTATTTACTAGTAGAGATCTAACTTGTTGATCATTAGCTATTTTTAAAAGCCACTTCTTTTTGTTAAGTCTAAGCACATTCCTATTTTGAGAACATTTTCTTGTTGTCAAGTACTAGCATAGAATTAAAGTTCTAATATGTAACCGTTGGGTTGCAAATTCAAGTTTGCTTATGGATTAGTTGCAATTTTTCATTTTGTACTTAAGTAATCGTATGTGTATTTTCTTTTCTTTTGTTCTGGGGCGACGTGAGGTGGGGGAGTGTTGTTGGGTATGATTTAGTAAGACAAATATGAAACTCATGTTTTTTTACCTCTTTTTTTTTTTTTTACTTTAGCAATTTCAATTCTTAATCTAATATTCAGTGTTAACCAATCAATGGAATTACAAATTTTATTCGATTCCAAGTCAAATCCAATTACAATTTTTATAAATTTTATTGAATTATAATTCTCAATTCCATTTCCAATTCCGTTTACCAATCGGTCCCTTACACTGCGTTTGGAACCAATTTCTTTTGGAATTGGAATTCAAAAAGAAATTAGAAAGTTAATTGGAATTGAAATGAATTCCAATTTTTCTGTTTGGAATAAATTGGAATTCAAATCCAGAGAATTCTTATCCTTTGTTTGGAAGGACTAAAGTTTGGAAAGAGAATTGGCATTTGGACAATTATGCCCTTTTAAGACTTCTGACTTAATAAACAAATGTCACATTTAATTTTTAGTATGGTCTTAGGACAAATAGAAGTATGTTCTTAAAACTATTATGAACGATAAATTCAATACCCAAAACAATCTTAATATGAAAACAATACTAAAATTAAAACAAATGTCACAAAAATATGGCACAAGACTAACCAATGTCCTTATTCAAGCATCATTAATGAACTTAAAAAAAATAAAAATTAAACAACAGTTTCATTCCTATTTGGAAGGATTATTCGTCTTCCAAGCTAACCAACTGACACGCATATCAGGTGGACATCCGAAAAAACCTTCTGCAGCTGTTTGGTCAGAGATTAAAAAATCATAAGTAGCAAAGAGAAAATTGTTGTCAGCTCCCTCAATCTTATTTAATTCTGCATAAACCTCTTGCCCTAAATAAATTCGTCGTCTGCTTTGTTGAGTCACAATAATAGCTTTATCTAGTGCAGTTGCAATTTTTGTCATTGATGGTGTAATCACTGAAATATTTTGATTCAACTCATCAGACTTTGAGCTTTTCTTCTTGCCACTCTTTGATGAAGGCCCATGTGCAATCGGCACATGCGAGACATTTGATCTGCCAATACCTCCTCCTGATCCGTCCATATTTTCAAGTATGATCTTATCTTGTTCTACCATATCATCTATATCATTAACTCCTGTGCTTCTTCCTTCTTTTTCCCAACGACGATTCTTTTCTTTGCACTTTCAGCTGCTTCTCCAGTTGCACGATCTTTTTCAAATATTTCACGCAGGATAGTAAAGCAAGGCATTGAACAGTTTCGAACCTTTTTTGCATCAGGATAAATCTAACCATGAAAACAAAAAGATAAAATAATAAAATACCAAAGGTTTTCATTAAAATATATTCATGTTTTCTAAAGAAAGCCTCACGCAGTTTACCTTAATCAGTTCTGCCCAAACTTCTGGTGGTGCTTCAATCTGCTTTGTGATGTCATTCCATCCAAAACCGCTGCAGCGCCTAAACACTTCTACACCGATATCCATTTTTTTTCTTAAGAGTTTTTAAACGATTCATTACCTTATCTTTATTTACCTTCACGGTAAAACGTTCATTCATTGCTTTTACAGCAACATCATATGCAGCGTGACTGAAATTCCTATCAGGCTTCTGACCATTATTTTTTTGGTCAAGCAACACGTCGAGCAAGTATTCATCCATTTGTTGCGTCCACACTAAGTAACCTGTTGAACTTTTGTCATCCTCCTCAATTACGTCCATTGTCTTTCTTTGCCTGTTAAAATGTTTAATATATACAGGAATGAATGAAAACTGAAAATATAAATAACTTGAAAGAATTGTGTAACATCGCATATGGATCAGTATTGTATCCTATGAAGTTTACAGTTTTAGCATAAATGAAACAACCGTTTAGAATGATATTATAATGAAATTCTAAATCCAAAACATAATGAAAGGGGTATGGCGAGATAATGCAACGCCAAAGTAAACAATATTTAGTACAAATCCCAAATACTAACAAGCATCCTAAAAAGTATACTAGATGAATTAAAATCTGATCAGTTTATGACGTAATCATCCCACATTCTATTTGCTATGTTATCCCTCTTTATTACTCCTCGTCTACCATCATCAGATACGTCAACACCTGCCTCGTTTTGTTCTTCGATCTCTTGATTCAAAAGTTCTTGATCAACGTCTGCAATGAGCGCTTCATCCGGATCCACCCCCATAAGATAATTATGTAGTATACAACATGCTAGAACATAGCTTGTTTGTGTATCCAAATCATATTGAGGCTCGATGCCAGTAGCTAAAATAGAAAACCGTTTTTTTAACACACCAAAAACTCTCTCAATTGCATTGTGCAATGAAGCATATCTATGGTTAAAGATCTCTTTAAGAGTTTCTGGTGCACGCAATGAGTTTTCCTTCAAATGGTATCGTGTTCCTCGATATGATGCGATAAACTCAGACTTTAACATAAATCCCGCATCAACTAAATAGTACCTTCCTACAATCAAGTGAATTATATAATGATTTAGACAAAATTTCGATAATTAGATAGATCTTGTTAAGAAGTTAATATGCATTAAAAAAGTACCTTCAGGAACCTTTAACTTATCTTCTCTGCTTGTTGCATTATCTAATATCCTACCATCTGCTGCAGAGCCTTCCCATCGAGGCAACACATAAGTGAATTTCAAATCAAAAGTGCATGTAGCCAATACATTCTGAGTTGGAAAGTCTTTTCTCCCTCTATACCTTGACACTTCATCCTTAGGAACTTTTACACGAAAATGTGTTCCATCTATGGCTCCAACACAATCCTAAAAAGGTGAATTAATATATATATATATATATATATATATATATATATATATATATATATAATCTCAAGAACCAATATATCTAATAAAAAGATAATTATCACCAACACTTACCTTAAAATACGAAAAGAATCTATTGTTATACCGAATTTCTGGAGGGACTTGAGTTCCGTCAGGCTGAATGAAAAACTTATCTTCAAGTGATATAATCGCTCTCAAAAAGTTGTGAAAATGACGACTAGTTGTTTCCGCTG
This sequence comes from Escallonia herrerae, assembly GCA_033070095.1. Classification (NCBI taxonomy): domain Eukaryota; kingdom Viridiplantae; phylum Streptophyta; class Magnoliopsida; order Escalloniales; family Escalloniaceae; genus Escallonia; species Escallonia herrerae. The sequence goes on along the minus strand of JAVXUP010003004.1, from coordinate 49,577 downwards.
ATTGATGAAAAAAGAATCCAATTGACCGATTCTTCTCATTATGTGCAAGAATATAAAAGGACTTGGCAGCTTGTTCCTCCACACAACTATATGTATTATCGGTAAGTCGTCCAGTTCCTCAAAGTATTCGCACTAGTCTACCAAATGCATCTGGGCCCATGCGTATAACATCACGTGTGTTCTCACTAAAATTTATTTGATGCATTAACCTCTGTCTGGCACCCTCTCTCTCAATTGCAACTTCAGCTATCAGCCAATTTATACATTGGACTTGTGGATGATTACACAATAAGACAACTAATGATGCCACACAAGAAATGACTGCCCCAACTGCCATTTCTATAAACCTTTCCAAATCATCCATGGTATCTATTCAATAATGCAATATTTGAATTAGAAACACAAAAGCAATGCCACCAAATTGAAACCACTACAAGAAAAAAGATGATATAGATATTTGCAATTGAAACTTTTTTTCTTTTTAGCATATGCTTAATGTCACTTGTTACTGCTCATGGTGCTAAATGTGACCACATTTGATTGTTTTTAAATATGGTGACAACTTTATGCATAAATGACCACATCTGAATTTGGCAGAATAGGTGAATGTAGCACCCTAATATCAAACTAAAAACTTAAATGTTGGTACTAGAACACATAACTAACAATGTAGATGCTTCATTTTATTTTTGGAAGAACGGATAACTAAGGATAAAATCAATTTTTGACAACTCCCTCTAAATTTGTGCCACTAATTTTAGCACCTAGACTAAAAGGTCATCATCAGAATCTTGTCACATAAGATTCAAACCGAAAGCCATTCGGTGGTCGTGGCTCGTGGGTATTGTGTGTGCAGTACATGTCTAATTGGTAAAGAAGGATATTTTGAGTTGTGTTCGATATGCTCTCTCTTACTTCTATTTTTCCATGACATAATGTCAAGGGGACACAATACTATTGCATAATTGGCCCCAAACTTGACTTTACCAAATACTTAACCAACTAAACAATATAGGCATCAACTAGAACACTGATACTGAGTCGTTCATCAGTTACACATGAAGTACCCTAGCCTAGAGTCTTTGGTGCGGAATTTTTGGGACAAGTTTCCAAAGGCATGCACCCAGAAAAGTGGGCCAATTGCCTCATTGTTAGAAAATTTTTTTTCTTAGAAACTTTAGTTTTTAAGACTAGACCATTAACCCTAGTACTAGTATTGTTAATTCAATTAAAAAAAAGACTATTAAAACAGTTAAGGACTTAGGCCATCTAATTATATTTCAGCCCGCCTTCTGTGACCAACTTCCTTGATAAACCAGCTCTTTAGCTTTCAAAGTTAGTATCATCTCTGACCCAAACAACATCTTGGCTAAAAATTGGTCACAAGGAATCTCGTTCTGCAACTGGATTGGTGTCTCTTGTAGCAGTGACAAAAGGGTGATAGCCCTAAATCTTCCAAACATGGGTCTCACAGGAACCATCCATAAAGAAGTTGGCAATCTCACTTACCTTACTTCTTTCAACATTAGCAACAACACTGACCTTACGAATTTCATCAAATAATTATTGGCCTTACGAATCCTCCCATTGTAGACGTACCCAAATATGATGCAATTCGAATTAATCACGTCTTGTGGGCATTTCATCAAACACCTGGAGTGCCTAGCCAATTCTAGCAAGAACTACTTTCCTTGGTAATTGCACTTTCAGATGCTCAGAGAGATCCTTAACAAAGTAAGAATTAAATCTAGGCTATACTAGATTCATAATACTGACCTGATTCGTTCCAGTGGTACAAGAATCGTAAAATTTTTTTACCAAGAAAACTGTTATACCTTCAATACCTACGCAACATACATCCCAAAGCTTAGCATAAATTTTTGTAAATGAAATATTTAACTTAGATACAATATATTGGATTTGTAGGCTGCTGATAGACTTACCAAGGAGTCAGTAGCTTCTTGCACAATTCCAAACTTCGGCTATCACATATAATCAGAAAAGGATAGGCTGTGTTGGTAGAAGTGAAGATGGAGATATCAGGAAATGAAAAACATTGAAGTGAGAAGAGATTAAATTGGCAGGAAGGGAAAAGTATTACCATACTTTGACTTTCGTAGAAGAGAGTTCACGAGAGGCATCAGGCTGCTACAGTGGTAGATATAAAGAAGGAGACGAGAGGCAACGTTATATCAACAGTAGTCTTCAAGGGCAGTTTAGGAAATTCTAGTTCTAGATAGTTTCTGATAAACAAATCTCATCAAATTCGACCTCTTTTGGTTGGATTTCAGTACATTAAAACAAATCCAATGAAATCCCAAGGAATTCCATTTCAAATCCAATTTTAATTGTTCCAAACAAGTGAAATTCTAATTTCAATTCCAAATTCCATCAAATCCAAGGTTCCAAACAGACTCTTACATTTTTTGCTTGGATTTTGTGTCATTTTTGACCAAAACCTTCACATAAATGCATGTGGTCTTCTTCTTCACACAGCTTCTTGGATTTAAAACAGTAACCATGGATCAAGTTTATTTATTTAAGATCCATTTAAGTTTGCTTATCTTGGCCACCGGTACAGCTGACTCATTGCAGTGCATATTAACTGTGATTTACTTATAAATGACAATCATTACCACGTCCAAAGTTTGTTATTTATGTCCATATTATTAAAAGCGCAGGCATACCTAAGGTGCAGAGGTCCTTGGAGACTAGGCGCAAGGCGCAGACACACCTTTTCGAAGTGAGGTACAAAATAAAAATAAATAGATATTAGTGCATTAAATAAATAAAATCACGTAGAAAAATCCAGAACATGTCAATTTAACAAATTTTCAACATTAGAAAAAAGTTTAAAATATAATGAGAAGTAGTTAATCCTGAGCGAATATGATGACAACGTCATCCTCATCATCGGTGAGGGCTAAGGTAACAAAGAATCATACACTTCAAGTCTGGTAGAGATTTCTTCTCAATTTTATTTTCTTTGTTTACAAGTCAAAATGAAGGAGTAAATTTACTTAAAAGAAAGTAACAATTAGAAACTGGGTGCTAGCATAATTAACAATAATAAAAAAATTGATTGATTTGGGATTTGGGATTCGGGGTTTTAGGTTTTTTTTTTGTGGTTTAGATATTGATTTATTATGTTATGAAATAAAGAATAAAAAATAATGAACTATTGAGATGATGCCACAATGCAAAAATTAAAAATTAAGAGTTTTGGGCTTTTTTTTTTGGCGCCTCCACCGCCGCCTTGAGCCTGAGCGCCTAGGCATGCGCCTTTTCTAAAGCACTGTGCCTAGCCCTAGGCAAGGCGCAGGGAGTGCACCTTGCGCCTAGGCACGCCTTTGATAACAATGTTTCTGCCCCTTAAGACTTCTATGAAGCTTCTTACTTCTGCCTTTAAGACTTGATATTGCACCCTTTCTACTCGTAATCGGTAAAGGAAATCGATTTTGGGGCGACAAACAGTACCAAGGGACGTTTTTCATAACTAGTAGAATACACGTGTGATGCACGTGAACCAATAACATGTAACACAATAATATTATGGTATAAAAAAGTTATAACCCGTGTATTCTCAAGACTATGATAATTAATATTCTATGGTTCAAATATATATGGTAATTCACTTAATCTAAGAGTGCAAGTTAAAGGAAAGCTTAATCGTGTCTCGTTTTAATTGTTATTTGTTTGTTGAACCATATTACTAGATTTTCATTGTGAATATATAATGCTGAACCAATTACCCATAAAAGAACATAAGAGTAAAATTCATCAGTATTAAGAGAAAAGAGTTACAATTTAGTAATAATAGTTAATTGAGAAAAGTTAATGTTCTACTTATGTCATAAAATACTATCATCGTCAAGGTCTTGCATGTCATAATTTATATAAAGCATCAAGTTATGGATGACAATGAACATACATGTATTATATTACTCCTAAGTTTTATGAAAATGGGAGAGACATCTAGTGTTAATTGTAGCATTTATGAGTTATAGAGAAAATAAATTTGTTTGAAGAATCTAGATTCAAGGCATATAAATTATGTTTTAAATGGCAAGAGAGTAATTTTAAATATAAGAAGGGTATTGTGGTCCAAAAAAATGATTTTCAAGGATCCATACTTTTATATGTAGTATAGATAGATATGTACAAAAAGAATTCTCTGTCTATTGGTACATATGATGCACATAGAGGTTGTTTGGTAAAACTAAATTATGTGCTAAACCTAAAGTGCTGAATTTATAAAACTAAAAATTTAAGGGCTAAATTTGTAATTAAGCGGCTTAATTTTTACCACTGTAAAATCAGTTAAAATTTTGGTAAATCAAAAGTAAAAGTCTGAAAATTAATCCATTTTTACAAGTTTATCTATTTGACTAGAATCACCGTATGTATGTAGTTCCAGAACTATGTTGATTGTGTTCATGGTGGTAGTGATAGTGGTGATCGAGTAATAATGGTGGAGGCGGCAGTAGTAGGTGGTGGTGCGCAACAATGTGATGGTGGTGACATGCACTGTTATGGCGGTCATGCTGTCAATTGTAGTGCACGAACATATATAGATGTGTCTTAGCGGACATAGACATGATGGTGGCGCAGATGGTGTGGTGGAGGCATATGTGGTGGTCTTGCAGCGGTGATAATGGTGTTCATGTTGTTAATTGTGGTAGTGGTAATAGTGACAGCAGGTAGCGGTAGTGGTGACGACTGGGTTATGGTAATTGTGATATTGGTGGTAGTAAAAAGGCATAGTGGTTATGGTGGTGGCTCTAGTATGGTGGAAGTGGTTTTGCCTGCAAAATAATTATAATGGCATCATGTGGTGGTAATTTTTTTTAAGTAAATATCCATTTAATAACTATTAACCATGTAACTTAAAGTTAAGCGTTAAGTTCTCTGTAACTTAAAATTTTGGTTTATTTATGATAGAACTAATTCTTTAAGTGATACAAGGTTAAATGCCACTAAATAATTATAGTGACATGTCTTTGATTAAATGCCACTAAATGTCATTAATTTTTATTTGTGAAAAAAGAGATGATAATGAATTCAAATCAGGAAGTTACTTTCTAATTTCTGAGAATATGCTTCAATTGATAAGAAATAAATTTGGTTGATTACTTATTAGTGGGTAGTTATTATGTAAGTGAGTAGTTTGTCTTATATTGGTAATTATTTTCTACAAAGTTTATAGTATAAATGGTGAGTCAAGAAGGAACAGAAATGATCATCAATCAACCAGACAAATCAAGACTTTTTGAAATCTTTTTCTTTCTTTTGTTTAGAGGCTTTTGCTACTGATCGATAGAGATTTCAGTTTCCTGTGTAAACATTCACAATCAATCTAAGCTCTCTTTGTCATTTATAGGCGTACAATCATTCCACTTTCAATTTACATTTTCATTTTCTATTTTAAGAGAAGTCCTCAAGCCCTAGGTAGAAGCAAAAAAGACCCCACACTATTTATGAATCTTGTTAAAGGCGCACGATCGATAGTGAGTTTGTCCAGCCGTGCAAACAAAGGTTCACCACCATCAAAGATGTATTAACCAATAAAATCGCTCATCCACCGAAAAATATTGTTGCCAAATTCCAATTATCCTTTCCGTAAAGAAATTCACAGGGAATAAAGCAATCACACCCACATAAACAAAAAAGTTTTCATGTGGTTCGACAATACGCTACGTGTATGGTGAATGCCAAAAAAATTCCACTAATAATCAACCAAATCAGAGATTACAAAAGTTTGGACATTTTCACATAAACCACGGATGCCTTAGCAGTATACCCCAATCTTAGCCACACGTTCTCACACAGAGGGACAAAGGAACCATACATAGATGTACAACAATTCGAGCAGATCCCTCGGTTTAGTTTTATCCCTCTGCTTAGTTTATCACACTGGCAAAAATGCCCATTGGCACAAGTTACCAATGCCATCGATGTCCACCTCCAACTGCCAATCGGCAAAGCCAAGGCCAACCGCCCCCATATGTCACAATGAGAGCGAAAATACAACACTTTTTTTAGTTTTTTTTTGACCAAAAAGCTGTCTAAACTCAAAAGGTGCCAAAAAATTAACAACATTCCGTCAAAGGACACGTCTACTTTCACACTCCACATTTCATTTCGGTCCAAAATGCATACAATAAAATAAAAAAAATAAGTTTTAAGTTATTAGACGTAAACAAAAATTTCGGATCCAAAACACAACCTGAAAAAGGGAATAGTTGGAGTCCTGCAATTTGATGAAAGAAGTGGGAGAACTCAAAGCCCCCTAAAATTGTTCACCATCTATCACTCCTCATTCAACGAGTATTGTGTAAAGAACCTAGAACTTGTTGCTCCTAAGAATAATGGACTGTCACTAAATGGATCTAAACTAAAACTGACCAGCCGTAAATCATTGTGTAAAAGGAAAAAGAGAGCCATCAAAATTCTTCCGAAATCATGCCAATGCTGCCGAAGTGCTAAACGAGGCACTCTAGACAAATATTGTTAGTCAACAATATGATTTTCGGCTACACAATTTAGTAAAACGTAAGTACACTACTTAAAACACAATAATAGTAGGGCACTGCTATTTGAAATCAATAAATCTCCCTTGTGAAACACTTCAAAGAAGGCACTTTGGAGAGGAAAATTGCAAATCTGTTCATATCCAGCACTCTAGCGTAAGAATAAGCTGCTAGATGCCAAAGTGTACATCAAGCTCACCCAAAAAAAGAGACATTACACCCGTATAGCCTTGCCATCCTTATCTACAATCATCGCAACCTCAATTATAGACCAAACGTTGTTTTCACGTTATGGCTTCAAGCTTCGATTGATAAACATCCTTCTATCGTTGTTGCCGTCCAATGAAAGCAGCATTATTGCTTCGTTGCTTTTAAGCGTTGTATCTTCCCGGATAGAAAATAGTACTGCAGAAGCAGTACATGCATCCACCATAGATCTATGTGTATATATGTAGAAGGGAACGGAGCCAAAAATATCAAGTAGAAAGACCTTAGAGGATGAAGAAGGCAGCGCTGGTGTTTGTACCTTCACCAGGTATCGGGCACCTTGTATCGATGACAGAGCTCGCAAAGCGCTTACTCGACCGCGAGAAACGGTTGGCCATAACAGTTTTAGTCATTACACCACCCGCCACCCCTACCATAAACGAATATATCAAGTCACTGGTGTCCTCAGATTCCCGAATTCGTTACATCAACCTCCCTCATGTTGATCCTCCTGCTTCTCATAATCCCCAAGAAATCTCCGTAGAGAAGTTCATATCCGACTTCATTCAGAGCCATAGACCTCACGTCAAAGACGCAATTGTCCATAACGTTTTAACGTCTGCCTCGGTACCACTGGTTGCATTAGTGGTGGATTTGTTCTGCACTTCCATGATTGATGTAGCAAATGAACTTAAGGTTCCTTCTTACCTTTTCTTCACCTCTTCTGCAGCATTTTTAGGTCTCATGCGGTGCCTCTCGACTCACCGTAGCCACATTGGAGCCGAGTTCAGCCCATCGGATCCGGAGTTCATCATTCCAAGTTATGCCGGCCCGGTCCCCGCAAGTGTCTTACCTTCGGTGTTATTTAACAAGAGAGGTGGCTGCACATCCTTTTTAAATCATGGAGAGAGGTTCAAAGAAACCAAGGGTATGATAGTAAATACATTTTCGGAGCTGGAATACCATGCTGTCAACTCGTTTGTAGCACGGGACGAAGCTGATCAAGCGGTTCCACCAGCGGTCTACACTGTTGGACCGCTACTTGATCTGAAGGGTCGGAAACATATAGGTTCGGACCCTAATGAGATCATCATATGGTTAGTCAATCAGCCGCCATCTTCAGTGGTGTTTCTATGCTTCGGGAGCCTTGGGAGTTTCAATCCACCCCAACTAGGGCAGATAGCGGTCGCGCTTGAGCACAGCGGCCAAAGATTCCTGTGGTCGATACGCAAACCGCCACCAAAGGACACGTTAGGATTTCCAAGCGATTACGATAATTTCGACAAGATATTGCCAGAGGGGTTTCTTAAACGAACCGAAAAGAGAGGAAAAGTCTGTGGGTGGGCACCGCAGGTGGAGGTGCTGGCGCACAAAGCAATTGGGAGTTTTGTTTCTCATTGCGGCTGGAACTCCATCTTGGAGAGCCTTTGGTACGGTGTGCCTATTGTCGCATGGCCCTTGTATGCAGAACAACAGATCAACGCGTTTCAGATGGTGAAGGAGCTGGGATTGGCAGAGGACTTGAAGTTAGATTACAGGGTTGATAGTGGTGAGGTGGTGATGGCAAATGAGATAGAGAGCGCAATAACCCGGGTGATGGACGAGACGAACCCAGTTAGGAAGAGGGTGAAAGAGATGGCAGAAAAGAGTAGGAAAGCGGTCATCGATGGTGGATCGTCGTTTGCTTCGTTAGGCTGCTTTATTGAATCTATGCAAGCATGCCTACCTTAATAGTGCTATAATTTCTGAATGAATTACTGCGACCGCTCTTATTTTTTGTGTTCACTAACAATAGTTAGATTGGGTCAAATTATTTGAAAATGAAATAGAAAACTGCGCCACTGGCGTTGAATTTTCGATAAATTAATTTAAATTTGGCCAGTCCGTGCCTATTTGTGTCAATTTGCTCAACAATTTATTTCATTAGTTACCGTCTGGAGTATGCTCATAAAGTTGTCAGGTGACTAGCAATCAAAGCAAAAAATGAAGAAAACAAAAAGCTTAATACTATCCCCTTTTTTGTCCCCTCATTTCATTGGTTCGTGTTATCAATCTTAAGCGTCATGGAGCCACTAACTATTTTGGAAAAAAAATTTGGAGTGTGTTTGACACCCTTGTGGATCTTAGTTTTAATTTTCAAACATACTAAAGCTAAACTCTCTTTTGCTGTCCTTTCCCAACAAAACCAGCACGCGGTTGGTTATGAGTTTTTCATTAATAATCTTCTTTTCTAATTTTTTTTCCTTCAACCCTTTCATATTTCTTTTATCTCCGACATACACCTCGCAACCACACCCACCTCCATCAAAACCACAACAACCCCCTAAATTCGAATCAATTGCATGTAGAACCCAGAAAAGTACGTAAGGTTAGGAGTATATTCCTCTTTCGGATCAGTCACGAGAATCGACGAATTTAATAACTTTTTAATGGAAGAAGAAAGGTTAGTAGCAAATTAATGAAAGTAGCAAAAGACCTAGAACAACCTTTTTCCAGTTTCTACAATAATAGGATTGATGTTCTAGCAGTTGCAATTAGAAAGGGGGAAAACTAAACGATACTGATATGGAGCTATAGATTATGATGAATGCCAGGTCCTCTACTTGCTGCTACCACCGTCAATGCTCCATCGTGGAACTTCATCAACAGCCTGCGATGTATAACCCTCACCGTCAATCCCCACAGGTAGGATGGCAACGATAGTGGGCAGGGGCATGGTGGCAATGGAGGAGGAGTAGTGATCACTGAGGTGATTGATTTTTGGTTATAGGTTGGCGAGGGCAGCTTGTGATTACTATGGTGGTTGGTAGTTGACGGTCTTCATCTGCAGTGCAGAAAGTGGTGGTAGGACGGTCGGGTGATGGGTGATGGTGGTAGTAGGCAGTTGATTGGTGTCCAAGGAGATTTCCATTTTAAGGGATTTTTAGATAAAATATTTTCTTGTGATTTGGAGTGGGCATTAGGAGATTGGCCGCCAGCAAACCTCCGTTAACTTTTGTTGGATGGTGGTTGTTGGCAGCGTCTTGGGTTAGGATAGTGGTGGGTGGCGGCAGTGTCATTGGTTTGGATAATCGGCTGGCGGCATCATCAATTTTTGTGATGGATTGGACATGGTTATCTTTATCTTTTTAGACTGTATGCATGCAAGATGTATTGAGGGTACAAAAATCAGGAAGAGAATTTGGCGATGAGTACAGTTTTAATTTTTGAAGTGTTTCGTTTGTGTTTTTGGTGATATGGGTGAACAGAGATCAGATAGAGAGGGTGATTGAGAACAAAGATGTTAGGAGCTATCGATACTACTGGCCGGAGTGTTGGTTGACTTGTTGATCATCACTCGTAGCATTCAACATGTTTTAGAGGATGGGTATGAATGGTTGGGTGGTGGCGTTAAGGGTTGAAGGGGTGTGGAAGCAGTGCTGGATTTCTGATAGGTAGTGGTGTTGATGGTGCTGGTTGAGAGTGGGAGGGGCGCTGGTGTGCCATTTTTGGCTTAAAAGTGTGGAATGACAAATCTAGTCCTCATCATAATAGAAAAAAATTAACAGAGGGACTAAATTGATGATTGGACATAATAAAATGACCAATTTCAAAGATTTAGTCCTATAGAGACTAAATTAATAAAATGGAAAAAGTATAAGAGACCAAACAAAATTAAACCCTTTTAATAGCAAGCCCAAATTGACAACCACGTTTAAAAAATTGATTATAAAAAACATAAAAACTTAAACTACCTAACCAAACATCAACTTATTTCTTAGTTTTCGAAGCTGAACAAAAAGCTAAAAACCAAACTCCATGGAATACCACCTTAGTTTATTCTTTTTCACCACTTCTCTCTACCACCAGCGACATGGCCACCGTTCCTCTTTTATCACAATTGACAGATGAATCCAATTGGTTATAGAGAGAACTGAAGGCACAACAACACTTCATTGTAACTAGGCACCCGAGAATTTGAACTATGTAAAGCATGGATGTTAAAGTCGTCTGAAACATTGATTGAATAGAGAAAGGCCATCATCAACTGAGTTAAACTAGAGTTTATGTTCCTCAGCTACTTTTGGTTGAGAAGTATGAGAATCAAAATGACAAATATGGTTATACTCTGAAAATACTGAAAGAGGGATAAGGATTATTTTAAGCAAAATTACTTATACAGATTCTCATTTCAATCATTGGTTGTTCCGATGAAGTTGCAAATGTCATCTTTTTTCAGTTGTAGTATCCGCCGGTGGTGTTAGAGTTAGGAGTGGATGACATGGTTTTCAAGCATGTAAGTTGACGAGGCGAGTGGTGAGTAAGGGGGGTGTATGGAAGATTGGCAGGCGAGTGATGTTGGCATGTGAGTAAGGCTTGTTTGACTGAGGTTGGTACAAAAAACATGTGGTATGGTTTAAGAGGTAGGTTGGATGATGGGAGAGTGGAGGAAGGACCAAGGTCGGTGGATCCCTCAAGATACTTGCTACGTGGGGGCTCTCTAGGGGAGGTTGCCACCAGGTGGCTCCCTAGAGGGTTGGTTTGTAGCTTGGTGAAGAAGGGGGTGCAATCGGCTACTGCCTGCTAGGAGGGAGTGATGGTGAAAGCGGAAGGTTGGAAAAGGGGGAAGAAATGGACGGAAAGAAAAAGAAGACAAGAAGGCACCAAAGCCCATGGCTCTCTTAAAGGGTTTGTCGTCGGGAAGTTCCACAAGAAGGTTAGCCACTCGACAGCTCCCTAGGGGTTAGCAGGTCTGTGGCTCCGTATGGGAAACATGCCAAACTCCAATTTTCTATTTTTCATCCAGGGCATAAATACGCATTTATAAAGTATTACTTGAAACGGCACGGGACATGCTCAGGTAGAGCGAGGCAATTGCATCAAGGTTTGATCATTGAATACTTGCTGGCATATATCAAAAGTGGATATTGAACATGGTAAAAAAATGTCCATACCCATGATAGGCTAGCGTTCCCAAACTCGACCAAAAGCTTCCTCATATACCTAATCACTACCAATGAAAACCTCAACATTGAAGTACCACCAATATTCTATCTCTGGAACCACTGTAGAGATATTCCACCACCACCTACTCACTTTCATTATTTTAATGGCCACCATCCCTCTCTCCTTGACCATAAATGGTTGTGTTGAAACGATTACAATAATTATTGCGCTACCACGTAACACGTAGTGGGTTCGAAAACATACCGTATGAAGTCTCCGAATATTCCGACGTAGGATCCTTGTTGTTACGAGCCTCCAACACGCTTGATCTTTTTCGCAGGTACGAAAACGGCTACTAGAGTCGAGTTCTTCGTCCACGAACCAAATCCTAGAGCTTGGTGATTGCTCTAGAGAGAGTGCTATAGAGAGAGGGTTATTACTATTGACTTATGATTTATTGGGATATCTCTAACCTTTATATAGAGATACAATTAGAGACTGGCTTTACCTCCAACTCTTAGGAGATAAAGATTGTATTTATCTCAAACACTTAAGAGATAAATATTCTCTAAATAACTGTATTTATCCAAACTAACAAATACACATTATCTGTTAGTGGGCGGATAATGGGTCCACTGACCCAATTTATTAACAGCTCCCACTCGCCCACACACAGGGCAAATAAATCGTACAGTCCCTCTTTATCTCTCGTCCACTCATCTCCTCATACAGGAAATGGAACGTGCGACCTACGAGAAAGGATGTCCAGTTGAGGAGTATTGTATTAAGTTATCACCAAACTAACACAATACATCACTCCAAAAAATCTCGTATGTACCCCAGATAGTTCAACTACACCAGATTAAACACTCTCAAATCCCTCATAGTGAGCAGTGTTAAACCTCTCATATGTTATGTATTCATGACTCATATCGAAACGAAAATCGACAAAGTCGCCCGGGCTATGAATCACACAACATGATGTAATATTGAACTTTCTTCCCAAAGCCCTCATGTCATTCCAATTAGACCCAACCGCTTTCCTAGACATGCCCCGCGAGACCGCATCATCCATGATCCAAGGGTACATGCTAAAGTAGCGACATTGAGTATCCTCTTCATGACATAGTCTAAGGTGAAAAGGGTACCATATAGGATCAAAAATTTCGATCCAAGTGGCTCACACAGTGACGAAGCAGGGATTCATTCGTCACTCCCACTGTCGGTCTGCATTTAGCACATGCAGTATGATTTGCATGCTATGGCGTAACCCGCAAGGGCGTGTCACATAAATGTATAATAAAATACGCCATACGAATCTAAGTCTAGTCGCTGTACAAGCGCCTAACCTGAGTTTTTCAGCCCAGTCACTCTCATAGTGCCTGCCTGAAATCTCACATTCGGCTGTAAACAGGCTACATAGAGTTGTGGAGATACTCTATGATCGACCTACATTTATTAGGTCTCATCTTAGCTCCAACTAAGGCGACATGTTTGCTTTATAAGCTGTATCATCTTATTCGCCCACTTGGCGCTTAAGACAATTATGTCTCATCTTGCTCGCTATCTTAGCGCCAAGGTGAATTACCCGTGTGAGTGGGTCAATTCGAGCCTGGTGACACTCTCAACAAGGATGTATATGTAATCACAAAGATTATCCATTCATTCCAAAATAAACTCAAATCAAGGAACGAAAATTTAATGTAATAAATAATGTCAAGTACATAAGATGCCATAAACATATCAAAACCTACGTAGTCCCATACTCCTAATGTGAGAAAGGAAAACATCTCTAGCAATAGGCTTGGTCAAAGGATCAGCCACCATTCTGCCAGTAGGTATATGCTTCATGGTCACCTCTCCTTGCGCAACTAAAGTTCTAATGAAGTGATAACGAAAGCCTATGTGTTTGATATTTGGGGTCCGTTACAAAATCTAGGGTAGCTGTATTGACACAGTGAACAGTGACAGACTCATCTGCATGAGCTGTAACCCCTAGAGCCTGTAAGAATGACCTCAACCAAACAGTTTCCTGGACTGCTGCTGAACAAGCAACATACTCCGACTCTATCGTGGATAGGGCGATGCAAGATTTTTTCTTGCTGTACCAAGAGATAGCTCCACCTGAAGTGGATATGCGCTCATCTCTATCAGCGCCCCAATCAGCATCGCTGTATACTCTCAATCTCAAGTCTCCACCATGATAGCACAGGACGAGATCAGCGGTTCCACGTAAGTATCGAAGAATCCTCTTCACCGCATTCCAATGAGCGGGTCCAGGATTACTCTGATAACGACTCACCATTCCAACGGCAAAGCAGATGTCTGGACGCGTACACAACATAGCGTACATCAGACTCCCAACTGCAGCCGCGTAAGGCACTTTGGACATCCGATTCTTTTCCTCATCATTCTTTGGGCATTGGTCTGTTGTTAAAGTACACGCCTTGTCCATTGGAGTGTCTATGGGTTTTGAGTTATGCATACGGAATCGTTCAATGACCTTCTTGATATATGTCTCTTGAGACAAACCGAGAAGTCTCTTTGGACGATCACGTATGATTTTAACCCCGAGCACATAATTAGCTTCTCCCATGTCCTTCATCTCAAAAGTTGAGGACAGCCACTGCTTAGTGGCGACAATGGAACTCATGTCATTCCCAGCTAAAAGAATGTCATCCACATACAAAGAAAGGATCAGAATATTTTTCTTGGATCGTTTTACGTAAACGCAATGGTCTTGTTCAATCATTTCAAAACCTATAGAGGTAATGGCATGATGAAACCTAAAGTACCACTGCCTAGACGATTGTTTGAGACCATATATAGAACGTTTGAGCCGGCAAACTTTGCGCTCATGTCCCTTGACTTCAAAACCCTCAGGTTGAGCCATATAAATCTCTTCGTCTAGTTCTCCATTGAGAAACGCAGTCTTAACATCCATATGAAAAAGTTCTAAATCCTGCTGGGCGACAATAGCTAGGATCAGGCGAATTGAAGCAAATCTCACCACTGGGGAGAAAGTGTCTTCATAGTCCACACCCCGCAGTTGGGTATAGCCTTTCGCCACAAGACGTGCCTTATACTTGTCAATTGACCCGTCTGCCTTGCTCTTGACTTTTAAAACCCACTTGTTTCCAACAGTCTTGCGCCCTGGCGGAAGGTCAACCAACTCCCAGACCTGATTCTTCTCCATTGAGCTCAACTCATCTTTCATTGCAGCCATCCACTCATTACTAGCAGGTGAAGATAAGGCTTCTTCCATAGAAGTGGGCTCATCTTCATCAGTTGGAGTGCACATCAATCTCAAAACGACGACGTGGAACTCTTCCTCGTGCACCTCTACGCAGTTGAGAATCTTGTTGACCTGATGGTCCTGATGGTGTGCTCCCACTGTCTAGGATGCTCCCACTAGGTTGAAGATCACTTATACTATCTTCAGCGACAACAAGATGAGGAACTAATCCCCCACCTTCGCTTGGAGATGGTAAAGTGGCTTCAACTTCCTCTAACTCATAGAGGTCAAGATTCTTACTTGCGTCTCCAATGCTAGGAAAATCATTCTCTATGAAATCGACATCACGAGACTCTATTTCAGTCTTTCCACCATTTGGATGTTCACCATACATCACATAACCTTTAGAGTTTTCAGAATACCTCAAGAAGATATTATGTTTAGCTCTAGGCCCTAGTTTCCCATACTTATGAGAAATACTGTGAACATAACCTGCTGAGCCCCATGGGCGCAAGTTATCCAAATTTGGCTTTTGGCCATTCCAAAGCTCATATGGGGTGGACTTGACTGATTGTGAAGGCACTCGATTAAGTATATAGGCTGCAGTCAAAAGAGCATCCCCCCAAAAAGATATTGGGAGGTTTGCTTGCGCCATCATAGACCTAACCATGTCTAACAATGTTCTATTCCTTCTTTTCGCAACGCCATTTTGTTGTGGAGTAGTTGCCTGCATATCCCTTTTTCCTCACAAAACTTCTTGAAGTGATCTGACAAATATTCGCGTCCTCGGTCAGTGCGAAGAGTTTTTAAATTCTTCTCTTTCTGATTCTCAACCTCAGCTACAAAGCGTTTGAAACAGTCCAAAGCTTCATAGCGGTGAGATATCAGATACACATAACCATATCGCGTATAATCGTCTATCAGTGTAAGGAAATAAGAGGCGCCATGGCGTGCCTTTACACTCATAGGTCCGCATATGTCAGAGTGAACTAGCTCAAGTGGTTGAGTTGCTCTCACAGCCTTTCCAAAAGGCTTCCTGCATGCTTTACCGGCCAAACAAGCCTCACAAGTTTGTAGATTGACTCTTGCGAGTGGGCCCAAAAGGCCTTCTCTAGCCAAACGAGTCATCCTATCTTGGCCTATGTGGCCCAGTCTTGCATGCCAGGTGGTAGAATCATTCACAATATTATCATTCACAACATAAGAATAAGAGGACTGAGAATCATTTAAATCCAATTGAAAAAGACTATCCATGCGAAAACCATGTCCGAACAAAACATCATCCAAAAAGATGTCCAACTTATTACCCTTAAAAATAAAGGAAAAACCACTGTCTAATAAAGCAGTAACTGAAAGTAGATTAAGCCGAACAGTGGGTGCATATCGCACATCCTCAAGAATCAATGTGCGCCCAGTGCGCAACTTGAGCTGGTAAGAACCAACCCCTAGCACCTCTTCGGAGCTATTGTTTCCCATGAAGATATGTTTGCTCCCCCTGGAATCCGGTGATAATCTACGAACCCCTCTCGATCACGTGCTACATGTTTTGTTGCACCTGTATCCACAAACCACACAGGTTGGGAATGAGCAACCATCACATGTGAGGAAACATATAACTGAGAGAGAGATTCTGAAAGTACCTTCTTCGGCTCAGTGCAATCACGAGCGAAGTGTCCTTTCTGTTGACAGTTGAAGCATTTAACTTTAGACAGATCCTTTTTCCCACCACGTTTTCCTCTCTTGCGTTTCTTCATTTTTCCTTCCTTTGGCGCAGAAGTGCTAGCCTCGCCTTTCTTACCTTTCTTACTTTGTCTTCCGCGCTTGCCATTTGCATTGCGCGATCCCCCTTGGGCGACATAAGCAAGGGTCTTGTCAGCATCTCGAGTCTCGTCCTCAAGGATGACATGCTGTGAAACATCAGAAAAGTTCTTGATGTTTTCACTGTGGGTCAATATCTGTTTCATATTGGCCCATGAGGCAGGAAGGGACCTTATGACAGCTCTGACTTGCTGCTCATCTGTGAGCGCATGGCCAGCATCCCTCAGCTTACCAATCATATTGGACATCATCCTTAGATGTTCACTCATGGTATGTTTAGGGTCTTTTGTGTACTCCTCAAACTTAATCACAAGGCTACGAAGCCGCGTAGTTGAGGTTCCACCAAAAGAGAACTTGAGCTGCTCCCATAAAGCTTTGCAAGTTGGAAGTTCATCATACTGCCCGATTAGATCATTTTGCAAGCTGCTCAACAAGGTGTAGCGCGCACTACGATCTTTCTGATTCCATTTCTGGTAGGCAGTGTGGTCTCTTAGGGGTTGCGCCTCAGTTGGCGCGACCATCTCCTTGGTCAAGTGCTCCTCGAGCTCTTGTTCGTTCAGCATGAATTTCATCTTTTTGTGCCAAACGTCATAATTATCTCCGTTAAGTTTCTCACCCTTAACGAGATCAGCTATGACATTCTTGGTGGCCATTATATTCACTACATTAGATTGCGCAAGGAAAAGACATTAATTATACATCCTTCTATTTATTTCAAAAAATTCAAATGAAAAACATAATCCTTCCTCACATCATGAAATCGAAAATTTGCTAAGCTCGTAATCATCTCCCATGTATGTGAGTTGGGAAAAATATTTTTCAAGTAATTTTTTGCAATAAATTTCATCATTATATAAGCCACAATATAATAAATCATCCACATGATAATTTAGAACAATATAAAATTGCACCATGCAATAAAGTGTGCAAGGACTCCATTGAGCCCTATTGGCATTCTAATAACTTATGCTAAGAAAATTCTGACTTGAATAATGTGCGTGCGAAATTACATCCCCGTACAAGGCTTTCTGGAAATATACAGGGAAATAGTAGAATACAACATCTTTGAGAATCCTACTACAAACTACTCCAATAAAACAAATGGAGATGCCGCACAGCACATTATTCTCAAAAGAATTTTCTTAAAGCAAGAGTAAACACATAAACATAAGTTTCTTTAGAATGCCAATCTAGTATCCATCCATTTAACCTAAAACTAGCATGCTCAAATAACAAGTTAAAGGGTAATTTAAATGGATGAATAGGTCACATTCTCCTTCCAAGGAAAACGGGCGCAAATGCCTTGAAATTGGGTTTAAAAAGGTGTGGGCTTACCAAAAAGCCCAACAAAAAACATATTTAAACCATAACACAAATCAAGGCAAGCATGTAACAAATTAGACATAATTTATCTATGTCATATAACTCTCCAAAAATATTTATTGCTACTCACGAAGTGCAAAAAATAATATTTACGCATTATTCGTATTTTTGGGAACCACAAAAGTACCACAAAAATACTCACAAATGACCAAAAACTGAGAGATAAATCCTAAAAAAATTGGCAAACAGTAAATTTATCCCTAATATACCCTCTGCAATTAAAAAAAATTCTGTGTGTATAAAACAAAATTTTAAAGCTAATTTCAATAGAAAAAGTCGTTTAAAAATTAAACAGAATACACACAGAGGATATAAAGGTAAATTTAACACCATATAAAATTTTCAGAAGGCACGACAAGGCTCCACTCGCCGGCGGTGACGAACACCGGCCAAAAACCAGCCTGCACGCGCCTCCACGCGCCACTGTGCATGTGGGACAGCGCAGCAGGTTCAAAGAGCAGGCGCGTGTGAAGCACGCGCGCGCGTGGGCGCGTAAACTCAGTCGCGCGTGGACGCGTGAAGCAACAGCCTTGGCTGGCGCGTGTGGCGCGTTCCGCGCGTGGGCTCAGCCACGGCTGGCGCGTGGAGGAGCGTGACAGCTCGTTTCGACGCGGCTTTGCGCATGTGGAGCGTGTACGGCTGCCTTCGCGTGTGGCGCGTGTCTGCGGCTCGGCTTGAGCGCGTGGCGCGCGTGGGTTCACTGTTCATCTTCTTTGTAGGAAAACCCTAATTTTCCCAGCGCCGCCATGTCGCGATGCCAACTTTCGAAGGCCATATCTCTCTCGTTTTTAAGCCAAATAATGCGTACGATATATCGTTGGAAAGCTTATGCGACATAGATTAATTATATACCAAACGATCATGATAAAAACTGAATATCATGCTCCGAATTTGAGTCCCAAAACTCAAAAAAATACAGTTTTCTTGAAAAATAAAATTGTGATTTCTCACAAATCATGCATCCAAAAATCACGAAATTTTATGGAGTTCATCCTCAACCATAGGAGAACAAAACTATATAATTATTTTTCAGAAAACATGCTCAATAAATTTCGAATTTTAATAATGGGTCTCATTCATGTATCCGGAAAAAATCGCAACATGCACATAATTTAATCTAGCATGTTAAAGGCGAATCAACAAGTAATCATGCTCTGATACCAATGTTGAAATGATTACAACAATTATTGTGCTACCACGTAACACGTAATGGGTTCGGAAACATACCGTATGAAGTCTCCGAATATTCCGACGTAGGATCCTTGTTGTTACGAGCCTCCAACACGCTTGATCTTTTTCGCAGGTACGAAAACGGCTACTAGAGTCGAGTTCTTCGTCCACGAACCAAATCCTAGAGCTTGGTGATTGCTCTAGAGAGAGTGCTATAGAGAGAGGGTTATTACTATTGACTTATGATTTATTGGGATATCTCTATCCTTTATATAGAGATACAATTAGAGACTGGCTTTACCTCCAACTCTTAGGAGATAAAGATTGTATTTATCTCAAACACTTAAGAGATAAATATTCTCTAAATACTTGTATTTATCCAAACTAACAAATACACATTATCTGTTAGTGGGCGGATAATGAGTCCACTGACCCAATTTATTAACAGGTTGAAACTTGACTCAATTTAGGTTGTAAATTCGCAGATTCTGATACCAATTTATGGCGATTGTGGATAGTGATGGTCGAGGCATAAGGTGGTATGGTAGGAAGTCAAATTTGTGGTTGTTCTTCGGGTAGGCTGGTGGGGCCGATGGCAGTTTGGTGCAGGTAACAACAGAGAGAAGTTGAAGTGACTTATAATTCCTTTTTGACCCTGATTTTTTTTTCCCTAAAGAACATATAGACGTCTTATAACTAATTAAAAATTATCCCTTATCCATTTGTTGATGCTTCTTTATGTACTATCAAGATTCATTTATATCTGTTGCTATGTTAATTTCTTGCTTGTATATAAATATGTCAAGTAGCTCTTTTTTGAATGAAGGTTTATAATTTCCTTATTAAAAGAAGTCATAGTAAGTTGATTCAGGCTTGTGGTTATGGAGTACAATTTTTTTTTAATATCCTTAGGTAATAGAAGGTACATAATCTGATGATCAACATGGTGACATGGAAAGGACTTGATCAAAGCATCCACAAACATATTAACACTTACAAAAATTCATTGTATGCACCGCAAGAAATTAGGCTTTTAACGATTGGGAGATTCGTCGCTAAACATCCATCGGTAAGAACTTTTTGCGACGGATACCCCGTCGTTAAAAGTCCCTCACGTAAAAGCCCATCGCTAAAAGTTTTGCGATAGAATTTAAAATCCGTCGCCTAAAATTGGACTATCAGCGACATACATGTTTATACATTAGCAATGAAATTTCTATCGCTAACTGTATTTTCCACATTCTAATTGTATTTTCTTTTTCTAAAAATAATTTAGTATGTTAAAATATTTAGCGACGGAAAAATATTTTTAGCTGCAAAAATTCCATTGCTAAAAGTGAACTTTAAGCGATGAAAATGCCATCGCTAAAAGTTTACCTTTAGGGATGCATTTATTCCGTCGTTAAAACTTTTTAGCAAAGGAATAAATCCGTCGCTAAAAGTCAAAACTATTTTTTTAATTTTTTTAGTGCCCAAACCTATAATTACAAATTCAAGTTCACAACAAGACACAATTCAACAAATGTACATTAGAGTTAAATAATTGCTGATCCGTCAGTAATTATTTAACCCTAAAACAAACACAATATACAATTATATAACTTAAAAAAATGTATACTATAATCAAAAAATAAAGTGTACATATTGTTCAGGAGGGCATAGGATCCGGATACAATACTAGGGGAGGAGAGGGGAGAGGAGGCCGGAGGGGCACGAGAGTGGGAAGGGAGTACAAGCTGGGAGGGCACGAGAAGGGGCTCAGGGGTTGTCGAGTCCTGGATCCAGATTGGCATGTCCAGCAGCAGTGCCCTGCATGTAAAGTCACGGACGCATTAATCTCTATAGTAATCATAATTCCAAGCATTTAGTAAACGTATATAGTGTTTGTACCTGATCCTACACCCTGATCATCCTGAACACCTCCGTAACAATGCGGTAGATCTCGTCCTCGTCTAACGGTTACTGCGCAGTCGGTGCCTGTGTCTGTGGAGGGGCAGTGGGGGGTGACGACGCTCCTGTCGTGACATGTGCAGTCGTGCTAGGCAAGCCGCGTATGCGGCCTTTTGGCCTATTGACGACCTCTGGTGTATCCAGCCATCGATTCAATGTCCCAGTACTCGTACTCGTACTTATGGACGCTGATGGCTATTCAGATTGCTGCTCGAACCCCCTAATCTGTTCATATGAGGCCTGCAAAATAGTGGTTTAAAGATTTGAAAACATTAACGCAACAAACATTGAATACAAAGACAAAATTTAACAAATTGACTCGAACTTACATCAATCGACCGGGCAATATCTGAAACATATTCCCCCACTCGGTGTGCATCGTCCTTATCCTTCTTCCTCACGTGTGTCTAACTAAATGTCAGAGTTATGACCTCATCCTCCTCCAGGTCCAGGTACTCAAGCGCATTTTTGTGTCGGATGACGTCGTGTGCCACAGACCCCCCTCGTGTGCGTGTAATCTTTTTCATGCCTGTTCTCGGCCCCACTCCTACTCTTGGCCTCACAGCCTGGATACTCTCTACCGATCAACCATCTACCCCAATATAGAAGGAGATATCCAATGTGGGGAATATTTCTTTAACTCCTCCATCGGACACCCTCGGGCAGTATCTTCGTCGCTTGGTCCCATGCGTCGTGCAGCCATCAACAGTAATTCTTCCCTATATAGGCAAAAAAATCTTGCCGCCCCAGCGCCTGTTGCTCAGGCAACTCAAACTCGAACCCCTCTTGCAAGGCATCCAATTACACAAATTAATTTAAATAGTACATTCTAATTAAACAAATAATGACTAACAAAAATAGTTAATCATACCAGCCATTCCTCCCATAAGGACTCCCTCGTCCCGGCATCCCAGTCCTTCCAGTATAGTCGTGGCTCAAAGAATCTGCCCTTCACAAGGACGCTGATCTTTGTCTTCACCTAATTCTCCAGGATACTGCCAAAGAAATAGATAAATACATTAATTAAGTGAACCATAATAACTATCGGAATTGAAGAATGTGTATACTGCATGATGGGATTTGTTTTACTTACTGGCCCTTCTGGGTGAGGGTAACTCTCTGTTTACGCGAGGGGTCGATACGTATCCTGCGTGTCGGGCCACGACCTCATTGAGATCCTACAAAATACCGACATTAATATAGTTCAAATATAATTTAAATATAAGGCTAGCATTATGACTAAACACTGTTATCAAATATACATGAGGTAGAACCTACAGAAGAAGGAGAATCAACGCACGTATGGGAGGAATTGGCGTGGGGTGGGGGAATGGCTAGGGCTGGGGCTGGGCCCTTTCTGTTGTATATGAGCACTATGTGTCTCGTCATCAGTGGGTAATGATGAGGTGGGACCCATTGGGGAGGAGGCAGCTCGGCGTCCACCCTGACCACGAATAACTGGTAATTTATCCATAACTGACTTTGTATATATAAAGGGCAAAGAAATTAACACATTAAAAACAATAATTAGGCAGACAAAATGTTACAACACTATATGAACTGAGTATATGAACCGAGTATAAAAACACTATATGTACCAAGTACTAAAACAATGTATGTTACAATAGTACAAGTCAATCATTTTCATTTTGGGAATCATCATCATCTTCATCGCCAGATTCGTCATCCTCTTCTTCGCGGGACTCGTCATCTTCTTCATCTTGTAATTCATGCGCTTCATCAATAAACTCAGTCACATCATCTTCAACACTTTTCAAGTCTTCCGCGTCATCATCTACTACTTCTTCTCTTACATGAAGTGTTGTTGGAAGAGGAAGATCGTCCTCCTCGTTGTTCACCTCCACAGGTAGCAAAACAGGTGCTTGCCCTGCTTGAAAGGTGTTTACCTTACTGTCATATGCCATGGGCAATTTCTTGGACTTGATAACTGTATACCAATGAGATTTGGGATTTGTGACATCCTCCGTGTAAAAGACTTGTGAAACATGACTAGTAAACACAAATGGTTCGTCTGATGCAAGTCTTGACTTGACATTGAGATCTACAATCCCTTGCGCGCTAATACGGATTCATCTATTGCATGCGACATCGAACCATGTACACTTGAACACTACCAGGGAATTTTCGGAACCCAAATATGATAGCTCAATAATCTCATCTAGCTCTCCATAAAAGTACGTGCAATTCTCTTCATAACAGTCGCCGTTGACCAAGACTCCATTGTTTTGAGTTTGTTTTGTTCGTTCATCATCTTTTATGTTAAGCCTAAACCCGTTGATGATATAGCCTCCATGACAAGATGCTTGTTTATTAGGGCCTTGAGCTAATAATTTCAAGCAGGAAGCTACTGGCTTATCGATTAACTGAATGTAATGTAGATGCCAATAAAATTTAAGGATAAATCAGTATACTAATAAACTACATAACTATATAAAATACATAATATACTTTGGTTAAAGACTTACAAGTTTTCTAAACCACTGTACAAATTGTGATTTTCGATGAAATTCAAATCCAGCGGGATTAGTGATTAAAGATTCCGCATTGAACTCACTGCAAACCAATATAGTTGACTCGCTTATCACACATTTTTAATTATGAACAATAATTATTTTAAGACATTAGCTTACTCAACGAATGCTGAAAATTCATCACAATTTAGAAGGGCATATTTTTTGCAGCACTGTACTTTTCATCCGTTAGCCATCGAGTATAGGTTTGTCCGAACGGACTACCTAACTGCTTGAACATTGACAATTGCCCTTCCAAATTTGTGGTAGCTCCGGGGTCATTTAAGCCTAGTTGATTTAACCTTGTATCAACATTAGGTCCAAAATATTGGCTACAAAAGTGAACAAGCTCTTCTATTTCGTAAGCCTCAGCAATTGAGCCCTCAACATGAGCTTTATTACGGACTTTCTTCTTCAAATTGAAAATGAACCTAGAAGTTTAATGAATAGAGTTAGGTGGAATATCAATGATAACAGGTTTTACATTAAGTGTAAACAAACAACTGTAACAAGTTTAAGGATTACCTCTCGAATGGATACATCCACCGATATTGCACAGGTCCACCCATCCTAGCTTCATAGGCCAAGTGAACAGGCAAATACTCCATTGAATCAAAGAACGAAGGTGGAAAGATTTTCTCTAGCTTGCAAATTGTCACCACAATGTTCTTCTCAAGCACATCCATGTTACTTACCCGGATTGTAAAAGAACATCTATCTCAAAAGAAATGAGATAATTCAGTCAAAATCTTGTATACAACCCTTGGCAACAGTCCCCGGAAGGCAATAGAAATGAATCTCTCCATGAATACGTGGCAACCGTGACTCTTCATCCCTTGAAACTTGCATTCCGATATATTACAATAACGAGATATATTAGAGGCAAACCCATCTGGAAGCTTCAAATTCTTAACCCACTGACAAACTTTCTCCACATGTTTCTTGTCTAGATAGTAAGGTACTTTCGGAAGTATCATTCTCCCGCTGACTGTCCGAGGATGCAATTCACGGTGTACATCCAACTGTTGTGGATCCCTTCTCACTTTAAGGTAATCTTTCGATTTTCCCTTGACATTCATCACTGTGTTGAACACATTATCGAACACATTCTTCTCAACATGCATCACATCCATGTTGTTTCGGATAATAAGTGTCCTCCAGTAAGCTAACTCCCAGAAAATACATTGTTTCCTCCAGTTGTGCTCTTCTTGTCTAGACAGTAAGGTACTTTCGAAAGTATCATTCTCCCGCTGACTGTCCGAGGATGCAATTCACGGTGTACATCCAACTATTGTGGATCCCTTCTCACTTTAAGGTAATCTTTCGATTTCCCCTTGACATTCATCACTGTGTTGAACACATTATCGAACACATTCTTCTCAACATGCATCACATCCATGTTGTTTCGGATAATAAGTGTCCTCCAGTAAGCTAACTCCCAGAAAATACATTGTTTCCTCCGGTTGTGCTCTTTTTTGTATCCTAGAATTTTTTGATCTAGCACACCCTTTCCATATGGTATGTCAGTATTAAGTGCCTCCAGATGTGAGAGCACTTCTTTACCAGATGGGTAGTCCAGTGTGAGAACCTTACGCTCGATTGTCCCTTTGAATTTATCCTTCTGTCTACGGAACTGATGGTCTGGTGACAAAAACTTTCGATGACATCTGAACTACGAGGGCTTTCCACCGTGCTTTAACTTATGACCGGGGTTCATGCCCATACCAGCAGGGCATTCTAACCTTCTATGTGTGCTCCAGCCACACGCCATTCCCAGTGTGAGAAAATCATGTATAGTCCACACCAAAGCATCCCTTATCTGAAAGTTCTGTTTAAGGGATGTATCATATGTTTCAACTCCATGATTCCATAGTTGTTTTAACTCATCAATCAACGGCCTTAAATAGACATCTATGTCCTTACCGAGACTCTTCAGCCCCAGAATAAGCAACGATAAAAACATGTATGTCTTCTTCATGCACACACCTGGTGGAAGGTTATACGGGATAATAATGACAGGCCATGTGGAGTAAGGCATACTAGACTGTCTGAAAGGATTAAACCCATCGATTGCCAAAACAAGTCTAACATTATGAATTTTCTGACCAAAGATTGGATGCATGCGGTCAAACTCCTTCCATGCCTCTCCATCAACTGGGTGTGCCAGCACATCGGCATCGTCGCTACAAGTCTCATAGCGAGCCCTCATATGTTCAGCCATATTAGAGAAGTAGTACATTCTCTGAAGCCTTGGGGTAACCAAAAAATATCGCAATACCTTCTTTGCAATGTTTTTCTTCTTCCTTTTGTCCGGTTTGTACATCGAATGATCACATACTGGACACCCGTGTCAAGCCCTTATTCTATTTTCAGAATAATACATAATCGTTATTGCAGGCATCTATCTGCTCATAGCTCAATCCAAGTTTCCTCATCTTCCTCTTCGCGTCATAGTACGACGGGGGCAACTTTTCACTTTCTGACAAAATTTCTTCAATTAAAGTAACAAACTCATTAAATCCTTTCTCACTCAGCCCGTGGTCTGATTACAACTGTAATAACCTACTAATTGCAGTCAACCGTGTGTGTTTCCGCGCTCCATCCCATAACGGCTCTTCCACATCTATTAACAACTCATAAAGCTGATGAGCCCCCTCGTTCGGTTGTTGGGGATTGTCGTCGCAGTAGTCGTCACCACAGTCAACATTAGCATGCCCAACATCCATAATCATATCTTGGTAATCATACCGTGCCTCCTTCCTAACTTCAGCTTGACTAGCCGGGTTGGATGACAAATTATCATTTTCCCGTGCTGCGTCCACCTTGTGTATCCACCCATAAAACTGTACTGACGAAGATGCCATTTTACTTCAATTATTTTTCTCCAATGCAACAACTCACATTTACCACACGAACACCTTATCTTACCAAAGTCAACATGTGCAGGATGTGCGTAAGCGAAGTCAAGAAATTCGTTAAGCAATCCTCAAAATCATTAGCATTCTTCCTTTTTTCATCCAACTTCCAATCATTAGTATGTAATTAGGTTTAATTAGGGTTACTTCAAGATGTTAGGGGTTAATTAGGGTTTAGATTTAATTAATATAATTAGGGTTGAATAAGATATGTTAGGACTAATTAGTGTTAATTAGGAGAAATTCGGGCTAACAGTAGCTAATTAGGCATTATTAGGACTAATTAGGGTATACTTGTGCTGATTAGTGTTGATTAGGACTAATTAGGGTTAATTGGGTTCTTAGGGTTAATTATGACTAATTAGGCTAACTATACTCAATTAGGGTTAATTGGGGTTAATCAGGATTTAGTTAGGGTTTAGGGGTTTAAGGTTTAGGGCTTAGGGTTTAATTAATTTAATTAGGGTTTAATAAGAGTTTACAGATGCAAAATAAATTTCTATTTGTGCCAGGGCGTTCAGTTTTACAAATACCCAATGCGGAGTTTAATCCAGTGAAGTCTATGTTGATGTGCGTGCTATTTTATTTTTTCAATCTCTATTTTTCTGTGGAAGTAACTGTTTTGTTTTTGCTGTTCCTCCCCTTTCTCTTTCTCAAGGAAGAGTTGTGTTTGTTTGGTGTGTGGTTTGCTTATTACTACAAGGGGAAAGTATTGTTTTATAACTAGGTTATGTTAGTGTCTTATCCCGAGGTTACCAAATTGTTGTATCATCTCTATTAGCCTCGTTTTATTCATGTTTGGAATTTCTATTGATCATTTTTGGGAAGGTTGACCTTTGGTTTATTCCTAATCATTTTCGGGGGAAAAACATTTTTGGTTATTGGGACTACAAGTGAAGTGTCTTTCTTGGAATACGTATAATATGTTTCACTTCCTATCTCATTAAAGAATTTGGTAATATCGTTGATCATTGTTTCATTTCCTTGAGATCTTCGATTCGGGGTTCACCCGTGTCAGGCCTCAAAGAATTGTTTCGACTTGGACATTCTTTGGCCAAACATGGACGCCTTACTTTTGACCAACCCAGAGACGTGCGGTCAGGATTAATTAGGGCTAGTTCACCCAAGGGGGTGCTAAAAATATCTCGTTAACCTAATTAAGTTAATTTTAACAACCCACCATTCAACTAAATCACAGATATCTCAATCCAATTGAGTCTCATCCTCCATCAACAATCTCAATTCTCAAAATGTATCATGCATAGTTAACAATATCAATTCTCAAATGTTCATTAATGCACAATTAACAAAATTATATAAAGAATGAAAATTGATATAAAGAAGTCTAACAATTAGAGCTGTCGATTACAATGAATGAAGAGTCTATCAAAATTAAGAATGAAAATTGATATTTTAAAGATTTAATTGATATTAAGAATGAAATTAAGAATGAAGAGTCTTGACCAGAATGCATTTAATTGATATTAGGCAGGCATCATGGCAGTGTGATAATTACATGCCTGCCGAAGGCAAGGCCAGTGCTATTCGATCAAGTTGCACATTTTTCGTGCAGGAGAAATTTTTTCATGAGGGAGCCATTAGTTGTTCTCTGTCAGAACAACCATTGAATAAATTATGCTTAAAACAATTTTCACTAGCCTAAAGTATCTAGACATGCTTGGATTTTGTTTTGCTTTGAAGCCAAGTTCTACTGACTAGTTGGATGATGGTTTGGCTGGATCTCAGTCATATACAGCCTAACTTACAAGGTAATAAGGATGAAGCAAAGGACACAAGAATGCATATAACTAAGAAGAATGATTGTTCGTTGTGAGGATATAGAATAAACAAGTTGGATCATTACAGGTAATATATTGAAGCAAATGTTTCTTTTTAGTTAAGTCACATCTCTTGATATACCATATTATACTTGGAACAGTCAGGCTTTTTAAAACTAAATTCAGTAGCCGTTAAGCATTATGCTTGTTTTGTTCTACTGATTATGATCTATTAGTTGTAAGACAGAACTTTAAGTTACTTTACAAAAGGGTATGAAGGCATAAGCTTCAAGCCACCTCCCTAATGATGGGTGGATGTAGTTCTCACTTGGCCAAAGTTGAAAAGGTCACTGGGAATCATGCTAGAAAAGGTGAAGGCATTTCTTGGGCTGAAACAAAGCCAGAGCTTTTGGTATTATTATAAGGGTGGGATGGCTAACTCTCTAGTTGACTTCTGCCTAAACCAACATGGAGATTTGCAGAGCTCATTCATCATTTATCAATACATCTTCATTGGTTTTACTATCTTCCCACTTTACATTAAGTTGCAAAATTGACAGAATGTATATCAACCATAAATTTGCCAACTACAACACATCTTGTATGACTTAGGTCCATAACCCTGTACATTTGCCATTTTCTTTCAGGGTCTATTTGCACTCAGGTCACCACCATTCTGGTATAAGGCACACTTTATACATCATGTCTCATATGCATGCATGAGAACCACCCCTTCCCTCCCACCCCGACCCCACACAAATAGACACACAGCAACACGAAAAATCATTCATATTTGGTGAAGACTGTAGATTACAAAGAATGAAAATTGATATTTTAAAGATTTAATAATATAAAATCTAAAAAAAATGCATTGAGCAAAATTAATACAGTGGACATACAGATCTCGAGGTGGGTGCGGCGGCGCGTTGGTGGCCCGATGACAGTGGAGGGCTTGGTGGCACGGCATCGGGGGGGGTCACCGAAGGTGGATCGCCGTAGAGGGGGTCGCTGGAAGGGAGAACATCGTCGGGTGAGGGATAAGAATTTCAGAGAGAGAAACGGGGAGAAAGAAAGAAACCAGAGGGGACTTTTAGTGACAGAATATTCTGTCTCTAAAAGTCTGTCGGTAAAGGTTTTATTTTAAAGACTTTTACAGACAAATTTTTTAGCAACGGTCTCATTTCGTTGCTTAAAATTTTTAAAAAAACCCTCGAAAAAATATATTTTCTAAAAATGTTTTAGCAACGGTTGTTCCGTCGTCAAAAGTCCATCGGCAAATACACCGACTGTTTTTTTTGTCGGTAAAATTTTTAATGATGGACTTTTATCGACGGTGCTTTTCGTCACTTAAAGATCTTTTAGCGACGGAATTGCTTCCGTTGCTAAAAGTCCGTCTCAAAAAAGTCTTTTCTTGTAGTGATGGCAAAAACATCTATCTATTAGCAAAGCTCAAGGCATATCACTAATCATGTATGGTTGTAGGGGCTCAATTAGAAAAATAAGTAGTAGGCTAATATTCAAGTAGCCAAACAATTAAGCTAATGATTTAAGTAAAATGTGCCGCCTAGATGTGGACATCCCATTGTTGTAGGTTTACCAGCCAGTATGCTCGCAGCCATGTTTTGGCAGTGCTTAAACTGACCGATTTAACGTATTAAGGTGCTTTCTTTTAAGTTCATGCTTTATTTCTTACATGCTAAGGGTAAGAAACTCGAGTATCATAATCAATCCGGAAGACTCTCATGCATTCCAATGGCTGAAGACTCCTCTCATATCAAAGACCTTGTCTGAAACCTTGATAATATGCAAAAGGATTTCTACGATAGAATCATTGCCCTGGTTGCTCAACAACCAAGACAGCTACAGAGTTAATGTTACTTAAGGGAAACATCACTGAGTGGGGGAACAAGCATAATGATGAGAAAAAAGAAGATAAAAGCGAATGCGGCATCCCAAGGATGAAGCAGACTTGCAATATGAGTTGAATAGGGAGGAAAATTTGAGATAATGGAGTGGAGAGAAATATTGGCACCTTTAGAGTCACAAATTGCTCGAATGAGGAGAGTGGACGACCAGATAGACCTAGGTTCCCTCACTTTGGGCCCAGATTACAGGCTTTCTCCAAGTTCAAAATGTCCGACATGGATAAGTTTGATAAAACTTCATTTCTGAAGATCCATATTTAGATGTATATGTGTGCTAGAGCCCCATCGAGTTAACTAAAATCAATTAGCCCAGTTATTCTACCATACCTTGACAGGGGCTGCTGCCCGGTGGTTCCTCACCCTTGACGACTCTCGAGTCCGAATGTAGGAAAGTGCAGTGTGGGAATTCATTAATCAATACCACTGCAACGCTGATCTTGACATCACTTGGAGTGACTTGGAGACTATCAAGCAAGAGCCAAAGAATTGCTATCTACATTCATCATCTTATGGAGAAACAAGGCCGCTCAGATGGTTACCCGTCCCTTGGAAGAGGAGCAGGTGAACAGAGTAAGAAATAATCTTATACCAGTTTATCATGAGTAAATTTTTGGCCATTACTGCATGTTTTTCAAGGCATTAATGTGCTCTTTCACCCATATTGAGGATGCCATTAGTGAGGAAATAATAGCCAAAGATAGAAAACCACGAAGGCTTAAGATTGGTCCAAAGAACCTCAACACTCTCAATCATGCGGAGGAAATCGTGGATCCAGTTTGCCATATCACCCCACTCAATGCAAGACCCATTAGTCATTGAACTAATTGTCGAAGACTACTTTGATGTGACGAGTACGATTATAAGCCGAAATCTTTGCTTGGTCACTCTTTCTGGACCCAGAATTGTAGAAAATTAGTACGTAGATGGAGCAAGGATTGCAATCTGAATTTTAATTATCTTCTGAAGGTATATTGAGATTTAGAGATCGTGTTTGTGTACCAAATGATGCTGAGGTTAAACAAGAGATTTTGAAAGAAGCACATCAGAGTAAGTACAGTATGTATTCATCCGGATAGCACTAAAATGTACAGAGACTTTAAAATCACATTATTGGTGGAATCGTATGAAAGGTGATATAGCTAAATTTGTTTCCAAGTGCCTAACATGTCAGCTGGTAAAGGTAAAACATCAAAAGTCAGGTGGTTATTTATAATCTCTATCTATTCCTAAGTGGAAATGGGAGCACATAACCATGGACTTTGTGACAGGTTTATTGCGGACTCGAGACAAAAATGATGCGATTTGGGTAATAGTAGACCATCTTACTAAGTTTGCATATTTTCTTACTCTGAATATCAAATATTTCATGAAAAAACTAGCTAAATTGTATATCAATGAGATAGTTCATTTGCATAGAGTTCCTGTTAGCATTGTTTCCGACAGAGATCTACATTTTACTTCTCGATTTTCACAAGCTTTTCAGAAGGCTATGGGTACACAGCTGGCCGTGAGTAAAGCCTTTCACCCTCAAACAGATGGTCAAAGTGAGCGTACTATACAAACCTTGGAGGATATTTACGAGCTTGTGTGATAGACTTGAAAGGTAGTTGGGATTCACGTTTACCACTTGTTGAATTCTCTTATAATAATAGCTATCATTCTAGTATTGATAAAGCTCCTTATGAGGCATTATATTGAAGGAAATGCAGATATCCAGTTTGTTGGTCAGAGCTTGGGAAAGGTAAGCTTATTAAATCTGATATTATTGGTGAAACCACCGATAAGATACAATTAATTCAGCAACGTATCTGTACACAGCACATAGTAGACAAAAAAGCTACCCTAACACTCATCGACGTGGTTTGGAATTTACGGTGGGCGACTTTATTTTTATTAAGATTTCTCCAACGAAAGGAGTCATGAGATTTGGTAAGAAAGGTAAGTTGTCTCCAAGGTCTACTGGGCCTTATGAGATTTTGGAACGGGTTGGTGCTCTAGAGTATTGGGTTGCTTTATCGCCTTCATTATCTGGGGTACATAATGTCTTTCATGTATCTATGTTGTGTAAATATCAACCAGATCCATCACATGTGTTGCATGATCAGACAGTTCACATAGAACCAGATATGACTTATGTTGAGTAGCAGGTGGAGATTTTAGATCAGATTCAGGTATTGAGGAATAAGATGATTCCATTGGTTAAGGTCAAATGGCAATATCATGATATTGATTGAAGAGGCTACCTGGGAGCGTGAAGATAAGATTAGGTCTAAGTACCCCCACTTGTTCACGTGATCAGGTATGAATTTAGGGGCCAAATTCTTTAAGGAGAGGAGAGTGTGAGACCCCGATCTTAATTAGCTTCTAATCATTCTATTAAGTTTAAATATATTTAAATTTGATTGAAATAATATAATTGCGTTATATTATTTGTCTACATAAAATAAATATTGAAATTAAGTTATGGGCCTAATATAATTATGTAAAACTTTGGGGTAAAAAAGTAACTATGTAAAACTTTGGGACTAATATGCAAATATCAATTATTAATATTAGTGGCATTTCATGTGTTGACTTTGGATTAAATGTACCTCCTATTATTTGGTGGTGAGTAATCAAAGGAAAAGAATAAAAAATAGAAAGAAACTTAAGTGGATAAATTAGAAAGAATATAAAGGAGGGAGGTGAAAGACTTCTCTTAACCATTCGGCCACAAGGATAAAGGAAAGAATAGAAACAAAGAGAAATAAGGAGAAAGAATAGAAACAGAGAAATAAGGAGAAGAAGAGAAGAAAGAACAAAGTAGAGAGATTTGTATCAACTTTCTTGAATTGGCTTGGGCTTAATTTTCTTGAAGGTAGGTTATCTTGTGCTTTTAGATTTTTAAACACGTATGAGAAGTATTATGAGTAGCGAAATGCTTATAAACTTGCTTGTAATGATCTTAAGTTAGATATGTTAATTTTGTTTGGAAAACCTGTAGAACAGTCATAGAAATGAAGTAATATTGGTGCCTAGAAATGTATAGTTTTATTCAAGATACGAGTTTAGTTATTTTATATGTTGTACTACTACATGTATAGAGTATACACACTAAATTTCAGATTATTTAAGTATTATTACTATGGTTTAAAATTTATGGCTTGAAACCTGTACTGTGAAACTGTTGTTGGACAGATTCTGAAGTCTGTTTTGGAAGGGCTTAACATGACTTTAAAATGATATTTAAAAGTCAAATAAAATACTTTGAAGTATATCTTTAAGTCTAGTTTTCAGAAATATTTAGTATGACTGTAGAAACCTTGTAATTAAATTGTTATAATTTTCGGAAGACAGACTACTCCTGCTACTAATTGAAATATTGGGCAGATTATGTAACCTAAATTAGTAGTTCCTTGTGTTGGGCTTAATGGTGAATAACTAGATAAATTTCAGGTCTTAAATTGACACTCAAATATCTACATAATAATATAAGTATACATATGGATAGGGTACTTAAGGAAGAACATCAAATTATTTCTTGCTTGACTACCGAATTAGTTTGAGCATTAGAGATTAGTTTACATGTTTGGCATGTGTTGTTGATAATATGGCAAATATGACCTGAAAGGGGATTAAACCTCTTTGGAGGTACTTGATGACAATTTTGTTGACATCTGTACATGATTGTGCATGTCACGCGAAGGAAGAGGAAAAAGTGAGTTAAGGGTGTTATTTGCTAAGGTTGGAAGTTATTCGGCCAGGGTTCTTGTTCTCGTTCACGTCTTGATAATACGTACTAGCTATACGTAGTACTTCCCTAAAGGTATTATTGACGTGCCTGTGATGACGTTAGACTTCTTCTATCGAACCCGCTATATCAGTTGGTTGCGATACAAAAAGTTTGACGCACTCAGGGAAGGTTGGCTTATGCATGAGGGGGATATTTGCATATTGATATTCTTGTACTTGGCTCATATTTGTCTTGAAGTTGTTTATACTATTTCGTTATACTTATTGAGATCAAGTCAGTAGTTAGGTCCCATTCTCGTATATGTTTTACAAGATTTCGGATCTAGCTCAAAATGCTATTCTCGTTTCTTTTGAAGGCAAGTGTTAGCAAATGTTTGTAAGTAATACTCGATATGTTAAAGTTATTCTTAACTACATATGTATCATCTGTTTATGTGACTTGCATGTTTGTACTAACCATTCATAATATAATGAATTCATGTTTGGACTTAGAATCACCGAATACCGTACTGAGCCATCAGGCTAACCTATTCCCGATACTTTTTTTTCTAGGTTCGGAACTGGTATATTTGCCAGGAAACGAAGAGGATTACCTTGGGGAGAATCAAGAGTATTACGCTGGGTGAGCAAAGTTTTAGTTGTTCTTCTTTTGTCTTGGAGTGTAGCACTTGTATAGGAGAAAGATGGTCTGTAATATAATGTTATGTTCAACTTTTTCACTTATGGACGACTTTAACATTTAAGTCATACTTTTGCTTTTTCTTTTGAGGTTTGTAGTAAAGCTCTGTTTATCTTTGAGGTAGATATGTTAACCAGCTGATTTAGCGTTGCACTCCTTCCGGGGGGTGTGACACTTATCACAGTGCTTGCAAAGATAAGTTCCCTACCATTGGATATTATGTTAATCACATGGGACAATTAGGATATAGTCTTGCAAAGAATCCAAAATGCAATAAAGAGAAGTCAAGGGCTAGGGCTTACCTTATGGTCAGGTAGCAAGATGCTTGGTGGAATTAGTTATTACATTGATGATCTTTACATGATATCGCTAGAGATTAGGCAACTCCTTCACTGTGTTCAAAGGCAGGGCTTGAAATACTTCTAGTAGGTTGGACGGGACTCAATTAGGCTAGATCGGATTGGATTCCTACTAGAAATAGCCTCTAGAGTAAGCATGCTACTTTGCAAATGTCTTCGCGAACCTATAGAAAACATAGAATCCTAATGGATTTTAGGTAGAAGTGTATTCTGAGAGGGATGGGTTCAAACTTACTGGCAGGATCCGTGTGAGAATAGAACTTAACTATACAAGTCTGTTGATCCTTACCAGCTTGTGCCGTTTGTTTTTGTGTGAAATAGAGGCATATGGTTGAGCTTTTCTTATAAATTTGATCCTGATACCAAGTGGGAATCCTAAATTCTGCAAAAATTTCGACATATAGTTGTGAGAGTTGGCCTATAAATGAGTGAACCCATCAATATTCAATGTTTAAAAATAATTTATAACTTAGTGACAAAAATGGTGCTCCTACCAGCATTCTTGCGTCTAAAATCCATTCCTTCGTGAAGAGGCCGATACACCATGGGCCAAGATTTAAATGTTTCGCTCAGTTATGTGCCTAGTACCCGTTCAGACTCAATGTGCCCATTCTAGTCATATTCATGAATTCTTTCATGCATATATGCATGGGTGTATATTGTATTACTTTAATTTTTGTAACTAGGATTTAAATTTTGCATAGAATAGGAAAGTAGAGGGTGTTTGAGTATATAGGAGAAATGACAAATAGCCCCCCTCAAGTGGTATTAATTTTTGCAATTAACTCCCTGAACTATCAATAATTACACCCGACTAAATTGAGTTTGTAAAAGGACTATTGTAGCCTTATAAGTCAATGACTGTTGTTGACTAGGGCATATATTTTTAAAATTCCAAAAATACCCCTAAATTGTTTGTTGGGGTTGGGGGAAAAATAGGCAGAAACTTCTCTCTTCCCCGACTTCCCCCAAATTCTCTTTCTTCCTCATCTTCTCTACTCTCTTTTTTCCTCCTCTTCTCCATTTCCTTTCTTTCTCCGTCACCCTCTCCGAACCTATCTTTGTCGCCACCACCATGACCTAGTAGCCACCACCTCTGTGCCACTCCATCATACTACCATTTTGTCTTTTCGGTCATTCTCATCTTTCTTCCACCATGCCACTACCTTGACCCACCTTTCCGGCTGCCCATAACCACCATGATGACCCACCTCCTCAATTTTCCCACATCCCACTCCATTGCAACCAACACACCACCGCACAACCACCACCCAACCTAGCGTAACTACCAAATACACTCACAGCCGTGACCTCACCTCGCAACATCACCACCAAATCATCACGGCCACATCCTGAAGCCACCATCACACCAATAACCCAGTGGTGGCTATAAAAGCCACATCGAACTGACATGACAACGGCTTTAATGCCGGTCAGATCTCTGTCCTAGTTTTTCTCTCATATTTTAATTTTAAAA
The DNA here is from genome assembly GCA_033070095.1 of Escallonia herrerae. NCBI lineage: Eukaryota > Viridiplantae > Streptophyta > Magnoliopsida > Escalloniales > Escalloniaceae > Escallonia > Escallonia herrerae. Next base: position 12,962 of record JAVXUP010003004.1, on the reverse strand, counting down.
TAATCCAAAACAGAACTTGTTGATTGGATAGAAAATAATACTAATTCTGAAGATCCATTTGGGTTTCTATGAAAGTTTAAAGATGCATGGCAATTGATTATGATTGGCAATTTTTTGAGGAAGCTGATGAGATTGTGGTGTTTTGGTCGCGATGTTTGGTAGGTTGGTGGTGGCAGGGGAGGTGGGTAGGGTCGGTACGGCCCTTAGTGGTGCTTAGTAGGTGGGCGATGGAGGAGGAAGAAGAAGAAATTATGGTGGTGCTAAGTAGTTATGGATGATGGACGAAAAGAGGAAGATAGGAAGAGAGGGAAGAGAGTAAAAATGTGTATAAGGGCACTTATACACTCAATTTCAGATAGAAGAACCACCGAGGGGTATTTTTGTCATAAAATCTAAGCATTACAGTTTTGTTGGGCAGTTTGTCTTTTTGCCACTCGATTCTTTAATTAGAATGCAAAAAATGGCCGATTGTCCTCAATTGCAAAAAAATTGACAGTTCAGAGGGTCAATTGCAAAAATTAATACCCGAGGGGGTCGACCCGCAAACTCGATATACTTGAGGGGGGCTGTTTGTCATTTCCCCGAGTATATATCTAGAAAAATTAACAATAAAAAGGATGAACTTTTTTTCTCTGTGTCCTATTTTGGTTTTACCATGGGGCTCCTTGTTATCCCTTCTCCTGACAGTCGCGATAATGTTTGTCTTTGTTTTGTCTAAATCTAAGTCATAGGATTCTACCTCCCGCCCCTTGTGAAAAAGACAATAAGAGTTAAATAATACTTTAGAAGATAAAAAAAAGTGGGATAAATATTTGGAAGAAAATAGATAAGAAAATTTGAGTTGTGCTATGACTTTTCCAGCCCCTTTACTATCCTTCTCGACTCTAAAAGAGAGTCGACTTATCTTGATCTGGCATGCAACGACTAGCTATTGTTTGACATTGTTGTCTCTGGCTTTGTATGGCTCATTCTTATCATTCTCGACACTAGAGAGACTTGATTTAGCTCCTTCATGTCGCTCAATGACAAACTGCCCTTGGGCATTGTTGGCTCCAACTTTAAGTGACTTCTCTACAACTATCCTTAGTGCATCTACACGACCAGTTGTTTTCACACGTTCTAGGCTCTGACTACTAGATATGTTTTTTTTCATGTATTTAAGTGACAGTCGCTTTCTCTTGTTGTTGGCTCCGGCTCTTAGATTGGTTATTTTAGGTATGTCTAGATGACCAAAGAAATCAATCTGTTGGCTCCGACATCTAATCATACTTCCTCCTTGTGGCTAAGCGACCAACATGATCTATTCGTTGGCTCCAAAATCTTGTTGTGCTTTGCTTCTCATGTCTAAACGACCAACCGTCGTGACTATTGGCTCCGGTTCTTAGACATGACCTTTTAGTATCTCTACGCGACCAGATGTTATAGTTAACTCTGGGTCTCAGGCATGAGTTCCTTTTTAGTATTCCTAGACGGCCAATTATTGTTACCGTTGGCTCAAGATTCTAGAGGTGCGCCCCTCATCTGGCGACCAATCTTTGTTACTGTTGTGTAAGACTCAAGATAATGATTCAACTTCACTATCCTTTTAATATTACCTGACAACCAATCATTACTACTGTTGGCTCCAACTTCAAGTGATATCTCCACTTTGGCTTATGTTGGTCTAATTCTTTTCCTGTGGATATGTAGGAAGCCTTATAAATGTTCGGCCTCATATCTGTGTGTTACATCAATCGTATATCTTGTGATCTTTTTCGTACTTCTACTACAAAAATGTGTTGCTTTCGGTGATGTTCACTCACAGGCGAGCTCCTTCATCGAGAACCTCTATAGACACCTCATTTTTGTAGGTTTATGTTACTTATTAGGCGTTATGCTTTATTCCTACTAATTTGATCTATGCTTGGTAATACATAATGAGCTTAATTTAATTAATCAAGTCCAGTTCAGTTAGAGCATAGTCCAATGAATGCTCCAGTCCAGTTAGAGTCTAATCTCATAAGTGGTCTAATCCAATCAGTAGTCTAGTCCAACAGTTGATTAAGTTAGTGGGTTTTACCTAGGTTAAAATGTAGATATGATAACTAGGATAATGAGATCATGGCTTGAATCTGATGGAATTTGGTGTATATTTTCTTGAAATCTCGATTATCTCATGTGTTTTGAGGGATTTTTGTCCAAATGTGGGATGTTTATCCCCCTAGGTTTGGTTTAAAATCATATCAGATAGGGTTAGTGTAGACAAGATATTTTTTTTGTAGCCTTTTTGTTCCCAACCTATTCTGGTCGCACTCAAAAGTCCACTTGGAGTCCCATTGAGCATGACACGTCCGCACAAGTACAGTATTCAACGCTTTGAACCGGACAAAGTGTGCGCTCCCAAGTCACTTGCATTCTTTGCCTCACACGCCTCATGCGCGACTCAGTCACCAATGATTTCACGCTACCGTGACTCACAGTACCACGTTCGTCGCGCTGCGACCACCTAAGCACCTTTTCACCAAAAACATCGACCGTTGGCCTAACAGGAGCGACGGGGTCAAGGGCATAGGCCTTGGCCAAACCCATGGGGTCGGCCTTGGCCTCCCCCAAGGCCATGGGGTCGGCCTCAGCCTCCCCCAAGGCCATGGGATCGGCCTCGGCCTCCCCCAAGGCCATGGGGTCGGCCTCGGCCTCCATGGGGTGTTGGTCTCGGCCTTTCCCCCCCGGTTGTTCACTCTTCGCGCAAAGTCTCTTTTGCACTTTGATCTCTTCATACACTTTGTACCTGGCTTTGGAACCTTGTTTGTCATGCGGGTACGTTTCACATTGACACGCTCGTCACAACGCAACTTTCGGGTTCGTCATTGCTCATAAAAAGACCTACCATCGGCGCGCCCGAAGTTCACCGAAAGGGGGAGTGGCCTTGGCCTCCCTTCATGGGAGTTGGCCATTGGCCTTGGCCACCCCTTAGGGTCGGCCTCGGCCTCCCCAGGGGTGGTGGCCTTGGCCTTCCCCCAATCTTTGGCCTATGGCCTCCCCTCCCGCTCGCACTTGTTTTCTCAAGTCTTTGTACCTCCGCGATGTTTACGGACGTTCGTACATCTACCTCGCGACGTCCGTCGTGCATCAACCTCGCGACGTCCGTCATCTGTGAACCTCGCGATGTTCGTCGTGCAGCAACCTCGCGACGTCCGTCGTGCACCAACCTCGCGACGTCCGTCGTGCAGTAACCTCGCGACGTCCGTCGTGCATCAACCTCACGACATCCGTCGTGCATCAATCTCACAGCGTCCATCGTACATCAACCTCGTGACGTTCGCTGTCCACGCACCGCTCCCGCAATGTCCGTCGCCCAAAGTCGCGCACTACCACCAAATGACCTGTCACTGACGACCGCGTACCATCACTTCCAACTTTGTCATTACTACATGTTGCATTCATCATCTTGTTATGATAGGTACACTCAGCTCAAATCCCATCTTCGGGACACCCGACGCTTGCCCGTGCGCCGTCTCTTCGACATTCATCGCCTCGCCCGTACGCCATCTTCATGATACGTGCCCCCGGCACCAACTATAGCTCCGCGACATTCGTCACCGCACCCATGCGCCATCTTCATGATGTGTGCCCCAAGCACCAAGTATAGCTCCGCGATGTTCGTCGCCACACCCATGCGCCATTCTCATCATGCGTGCCCCCGGCACCAACTATAGCTTCACGACCTTCATCACCGTGCCCGTGCGCCATTCTCATCATGCGTGCCCCCGGCACCAAGTATTGCTCCGCGACGTTAGTCGCAGCGTCCGTGCTCCATTCTCATCATGCGTGCCCCCGGCACCAACTAAAGCTCCACGACGTTCGTCGCCGCGCTCGTGAGCCATCTTTATGATATGTGCCCCAGGCACCAAGTATTGCTTCTCGACGTTCGTCGCCGCACCACTCTCATGACATGTGCTCAGGCACCAAGTATTGTCTCCGCGACGTTCATCGCCGTGCCCATGTGCCACAATCACGATACAGGCCTTCGAGCATCACACTTATTCACCACACCATGCGCCCCTGCCATGGACGTGGAACATGCTTCGACCCACTCTCTGAAGTTTGCAGCATCACGGGGGGCTCCGTTCGTAGTGCTCCAACACAAGGACCCGTCGCAACGGGATGGGCTCACAACCTTGAAGCCATCGCCGACACAATCAACTACGGGATGGGCTCACAACCTTGAAGCCATTGTCGTCACAATCAACTACGAGATGGGTTCACAACCTTAAAGCCATCACCGTCACAATCACAGGGGGCTCCGGTACGAGGACCCCCCTTGCCCCGGACCTTGAGCACTGAGTTGCGAGCATGTCCACTCATGTTACCATTGATCGTCGACATCACCAGGGCAATGACCCCCGAGTCACTTCGGGATGGGAGTAGGTCCTTGGAGGGCATAGCGTCTAGTCCACATGACAGTTGGCTACATGGGTAGCCCTCACCACTGTTAGGTTCTCCGCGCGTCTCTTGACGCACCTCGTGGGACTCTACAAGGGCTTGGATTGGAGGCTAAATCAAGGGGGTTCTCTGGCCACACCGACGCTGTGGGAGCCAGTCTTTCTAGACAAATAGAGCGACGCTGTGTGGGGCAGGCCGGGTGAATATGCAATTCGACAGTCCGTGGAGCACCGGCAGCTATGGACCCCTCGGTGATGTGTCACTTCCGGGGAACGCCACGTGTCGCGTGATGATATCATCATCTCAACCTCTATAAATAGAGGTCTTGAGAATTCATTTGATAGATTGGACATTTTCAGAACACTTTCACTTTCTCACTCTAGAATCCTAGAGAGAGAAACATACAGGACCCTGACTTCAGACCTAAGCATCAGACTATGACTGTCGTCATATATTCATCCTGCGCCATCGCCCTCGCAGCACTGCCACCCTCAGGCTCTGTCTGGGAAGCCCTTGGTCTCTGCCCTTGCTCCGCCCTTGCTGTGTCTCACATCAACATACTTGGCATCTGAGTCGGACTGCATTCCTTGTGGCACCTCCACGACGACTGCGAACCCACTTTCCTTGGCATCACTTTTTTTATTTATATATCATTATTGGGCTCTATTGGTAATTAAAGTTTATTTTTATTATGGGTTTAGGCCTAACGATGTAGGGAATCTAATCTATTTAATTAAGTCCAATAAGTGGTCTAGTCCAGCCCATATAAGTTCGATCCAGTCTAGTCCAATTTAATGCGCGTCCAGTCCAGTTAGAAGATTGTGATTAATTAGATAATTCAGAAATATCTTGAAATTAATCCTTTATGCATGCAAATCTCATTGACGTAGATGAAATTTGGAGATAGTTCTCAAAATTTGGTACATCACATATGTTTTATCAGAGATAATTGCCGAATTAAGGGCAGATAATATCCCAAAATTCAAAAAATGTTAAAATATTTTTGGATAAACCAGCTGGTTTTTGAAAAACCCGCCGATTAGTAGACTTTTGTTCAATCTGTGATTTAGTCAAATATCTAAAGTTATCTTTATTATTTCGGTTAGGCTCAGACCTCTATAAAAATGTCTTTTGACTACAATTTTAGGGAGGCTAGTTTCTCTAGAACTTTAGTGCCATCTCTTCCTAAAAGTAGTGCATCATTTCTAAGGAGAACTTCACCATTTTCACATGATTTCTTCATATTGGTGATCACAATGCATCGTGGATTCATCTCAAGGTGGTTCCAAGTTCTCTAATCCATCATTGTCTAGATGTAACTTTATAGTGCTTTCTAGTCTAGCTTAGGTTGGTCTAAAAAAGTCTAGGATAGTTCCCCTCCCCGTGACCAAATCTCCGTCTACAAATTTTTTTTGTAAAAAGATTTCTTCAAACCTATTTTCTTATGTTCGTGTCAAGAACCAAAAAATAGGTCTCCTCCTGTAGGGATTGGTCGAACTATAGTGGTTTGATCCCGATTTGTCCGACTGGGTATGTAGGTCATTTAACCCGGATGTTGAATTAAAACTGAATCTTATGGTGGGTTAAAGATATTTTAGGCATATTTATGTGTTACGTGTTAAAAGGTCAAAAATCAATAAAAACAACATTAATGCTTACATCAAAACCCTGTGTTGGTTACAGAGCAACTACATCCTCAATCCTCATACTCAGACATCATTAATAGACGCTCCAAAATGCGTCCTTACAAAAAAAAATTCTTACAAACATACATCATACTGCAGCAGAAGACTTTCAGGTCTCTAAACAACATTAATGCTTACAACCTAATATACGACTGTAGTCATAGGACTCTTATCAACCTATCTGGCAACTCAATCTTTATCCCACCATTTATAGCGGGTCTTACCTCACACAACTTATCCCCTTGCTCAACTTTTTCTAGCTTGTTTCTCTTCTCTTTTCTAGAGGGTTCTCCTTGATCAACCTTATAGCCTGTACAATACAACATAAGGAATGAGCGCAAATCGCCCAGTAAAGACAACACAAGGAGTATCGTGTATAAATGATTCAAAGGACTCGGAGGAATAATAATCATCTCAACGATAGCAATGAATCAAGAGTAGTCAATAAATTTTTGACATCAGCATAATTATCAAACTATAATTTTTCTTTCGTTAGACTAAGCGGCTTTAAGGCCCAGCAGAACAGCATTACTGCCACCTCCTCATGGACTGGACCGACTGACCGACCGACTATGCAAGTGGACCCGAAACCCAAGGTCGTAAAGGCAAACATCATTGAAATACAAATCATTAAAATCATCAATATCAAAAGAAAATCAAATGCAATGCACATGGACACGACAGACAGAACTCGACCAGACACGACAGACTCTGCTCGAGCGACATTCATCCTCTTTGGCCAGTGATCATAATTCATAGGCCTTCATCCTCATATTGATGCCCCATTTTATGGGATGTTCATCTCAGTCTCAAGTAAATAAAAGAGACACTGTCAACAAGCAGGGAACTCATTTAGAGTGCTTTCCCTATCCACATTACAGCCAAGCAACAAGACATCATCAACGGGGCGGACTAAGCAAAAATTGATTCCACCTTATGTCCTCAACAACACAGCTCAACAAAGAATAACGGATAAGAAGATCAACCGGTGTTCAGACCTAACAACAAGAATTCAACGTAACATCATCAACAGGACAGACTTGGGAAAAGATTACCGCAAGCCCTCAACAACGTTCCTACATAAGAAAAATGTTGACTACCAATAAGTGTCAACATTTCACAACAACACGCAACGACCTCAACAGCATCATCATCAACGATAGGGCGGACTCAGGAGAAGTTTGCCACAAGTCCTCAATGGTGTTTTCAGAGAGAAGAGATATCGGTTATCAATAACCGCCGACATCTCACAACAGTCACACGATAAACCCTACGTAACATCATCATCAACTTTAGGTATGCTAATCGAATTGAACCATAATATACTAGGACACACATCATCCTTATTAAATTCTATCAACAAGGCGAACTAAAAGAATTATTCTACCCTAAGTCCTCAACATCACAATTCAAATATGCATATACCGGTCACAATGACTACCGGTGTCTAATCATAACGACAAGAATGCAACAACATGTCATCAACATGGCATGCTAATCAAACAATGAATTAGCATATCGAACCGCATTGTCCTTACCTGGTTGGCTTACACCACCAATACCCTAAAACCGCTTTAAAACAACTTTTTAGATGTAATACATCATTTATAAACCAAATAGTCCCTCAAAAAATTTTGAAGGAAAAAATTACCAAAACACCCCCAACTTATGTAAAATTATCAAAATATCCTATGGCGGCCATCGCCCCAACAAACACCTCGAAATTACTTTAAAACAACCTTTTAGATGTCTTATACCCCTTCCCGAATTAAAAAGTCATTCAAAAATTTCATAGAAAAATTACCAAAATCCCCCCTACCGAGCGGCAAATTACTGAAATGCCCCTGGGGGTTCACTATCACCCCCAACGCCCCAAATCAGTTTCAAAACAACCTTTTAGGTGTTTTACAACTCTTTTCGAACTAAAAAGTCCTTTGAAAAACTTTATCGAAAAAATTACCAAAATACCCCTCTCTGAGTGGCAAATTACCAAAATGCCCCCTAAGGGTTCCCGACATAAAAAAATCTCAAAAGTGCTTTAAAATGCTATTTGAAGCCTCCTGAATTCATTCTTGAGCTAAAAAGTATTTTACAAAATTTTTGCCCAAAAATTCAGAAACGATATCCGGACCGAACGTTTAAAAGCTCATTCTGCCAAAAATTAGCTAACAAATTTGGAATGACCCGAAATCTTGGAAAATGGAACTTCTCAGTATCTTAAGTTCACCATTAAATTTTTGCACAAAACTGCGTTCGTTTGATATTTTAAATTTTACCATAAAGTTCTAAACTTCTTGCGTCCGTTCAACCCTTTTCCGACCTCGGAAAATCGGAAATTTTTTCACAATACAGATCTCCTAAAAATGACTAGGGTCTGTTTTTTGCACTTTTGTTAAATCGGACCCTAACTATTTTTAAAAATTCGGATTAGAAACTGTTTAACTAATTTTCACCTTTAGTGACAAAATAGTCACTATTCACATTAAACACACACTACTTCACCTTCACGCACACACACTCATCTTCTTCAGCCTTCACACTCCTGGTTTCTCTTTCAATCGCACATGAATCTCCTCCATAACTCGTCTTAACTCACTTAAACACATTATAGTACACCCAATTCATGCCATAAACTCATTATTATGCATCAATTTCGCACAATTAAACCAATTGAATTCAAACCCATGAACCAAATTGAAGAACACACACTGAAACACACACGCACGTTGAAACCATGCCAAATTTGAAACCCTAAATAGTTTCTCCTGCCTTGTTGTTTTAGATTCTTATATAACACTATCTCAACAAGAATCCATTACAATTTTTTCATCCCCAATCATATACACACACACCCGAATGTATATACATATATATATATATATATATATATATATATATATATATATATATGTATGCTCAATACATATTCATCCCAAATTCCCCACAATTTTTCACGATTAGGGTTCGAAATCATAACCCGTTAGGGTTTGGATTCCACTTTCTTTCCTTCTTTTCCTTCCCCTCCTTCTTCTTGCTCTTCTTTTCTTCTTTTTTTCCTCTTTCCCGAAGCTGCTACAGTGCGTGTTCTTCATGTTCTTCAGTTTGGGTTATTTCAATTTTGCACCCCAAAGTTTTTTTCTTGATAATTTCCTTCTCATAAGCTTATCCCAAATACTCTATAATTTCCAAGCATGACTCAGCTTATAGCAAGTAGGAGGTGGCCATCATGCATGGCCTATTTCATTAGGTTATGACACATTTTGCAAAGTTTCAAATTTTGCACTTTGGCCCCTCAAGTTTCTAAAATTACATTTTGACCCCTCGACTTTGAAAAATTATAATTTGACCCCAAAATCACCCTAACCCTCCATGTAGCCCCCTAACACCTCATTATCATCAAAAGGATGCTACTTAATAAAGATATGCATCTCGTTCATCATATTTTCCCAAATTACATTTTTTCCTCTTAACTTTCCAAAATTACATTTTAACCTCCAAAATCACACTAACCCCCTATTTAGCTCCCTAATACTTCATAATGACCAACATATTGCTACTTAATAAAAATAGCACCCCCCCTAATTAATCAAACTCACGGTTAGATTAATTTTCGGTATTTTTCGGGGTATCACAAGACTGATCTTCCTTATGGGTTAAGATTGAACCTCTTAAAATCCATTGATTTTACACCGACATCAAGAACAAGCTTTGACAATCTCAATGCTCCAAAGCTTGACAACCCCAAGCTTTGGTACAAGAAACTTAAGATGAAGTATTGTGTACAAAGATTCACTCTTAAGAAGTAGATTAGTACAAATTGAAGTTCTAGAATATGAGATATGAGTGTATGACGACTCGTGAAAGTGTATATCTCTCAAATGTAAGCTTACAATAAATACTCTCTTAAATTGGATGAGAAAATAATGAAAACTAAGAGAGGTTGAATAATTGATTTGAGTATAAGCAAGATAAGAGGGCTTTGACTGCAATTGATGAATCAAAATTATGCCCAAAATGAGTTTATATAGATATGAAAATTAATATGACTGTTTGGAAGTAGGTAGGGCATTAAATACGCCAAATAGTAAACGTAGTCGACTGTATTGCACCATTACAGTAGACTGTATTCTCAAGTAGTCGTTGTTAAATAAAAAAATTTCAACGCAATCAACAGTAATAGGATATTGGAAGCTACTGCAGACGATTGTAACAACTTACTGCCAACTTGCAGTCGACTGTATTTCGAAAAATAGAGTTTTCCCTATTCTCAAAGTATGAAAAAATCTATGCATGCAAGTTAAACCTATGGGCAATTTCAGTCACAGTCATCGATACGACCATCTCTCTTTGTTTAGTTACAAAGCAAGGAATAAAAGCATTGTACAATTGAAATTGAAGTATTCCATCTTTGAAGCGTTCCTTTAGTATCTTTGATCGATTTACTCGTCTAATTGTCCGTTTGCGTGGGTATGAGATTGTACCTATTGCTTCATGAATTCAATACATGTTAGACAACATAATCATTAATGTTGGTTATCACAAAAATCAAATATAATCTTAGGTTAAATAACCGTAGGGCTAACACAGCTCTTTCGTTACACTCTAATGGGAGCCGCCTCTAGATAGTTCCTCACCCTTAATGAGGCCTAAGTATGAACATGGGAAGATGTAGTACTAAAGTTTCTGTACCAATATCAGTATAAGGTAGATTTAAATATTACCACGATAGATTTGGAGACCACTAAACCAGAGCGAAGAGAATCTGTATCAACCTTTATAATGAGATAGAGGAATAAAACTGCTCAGATGTTTAACCACCCTTAATGAGGAATAATCTGTTGCGAGTGTATTAGGAGTACATCTTCAGACATTATCTATAACGCCCCGATTTTTTTTCAAAGCGTTAATTTCAAATAAACAAAGCAGAAAATCTCAAAATATCCAAAAGTCTCCCAAATTGAGTAGCCAGAGCATCTAAGAATAAGTCTCCAAGAAACATCAATAAATGTCACTTCGGCTTAAAACTATTACATTGATCTCAAGTACTCCTAACGGACTCCAAAATAAAATCTAAAGCCAAATCTAATCGTACAATAAATATAAAAGAAAAATCCTTCCCTAAAAACTTCTTACTTAGCCATGCTTTAGAATCCTTTGTACAGCTCCAAACACTGCCTGATAACCTGAAAGTATGGGGGTGAGCACAAAGCCCAGTAAAGATAATCGCACACACCCACCCATAGAGTACAAAGCACGCTATATCGATAGTAGTACTTGGAGGTGATAAAGTACAATACCAAGGTGCATGGCGAATACCAAGACCAATGCACTAACTTTCAATTCATAAATCATATTAGCAAGAAGATCAAATAGCTCGTATCGGCAGACAATACAATCTCAAAGTAAGGAATTATCATATATAACTAAATTTACAAAGGGTCAAAAGGTTTCGATGTGTTTAAAACAATACAAATTTAAGTTCAAAACGTTTTCACAGGTTCTGATAAAGATAACTCATTTTTGAAAAAGACTCTAGTGAATTCAATAATACTCAGATATGTTCGAAAACTTATTCAAATAGATCAGATATCAAAATTCAAATGTTCAATGAGTACAAAGACGAAGACCACGGGAGCTATTTAGAAATGTGTCACGCGTGCCACCACTGACACGTGAGACAAGGTTCAGAAATTAAGATCGCGATCTCTAGCTCATCCCGCTGAGCTAGCCCACATTCCAATCCACGTGGGTAAGTCGGAAATAGATAATCACATATACTGTGACATGACTCGCCAGATTATAAAAACATATACCAAATCAACTTAATAAACACCAAAAGTTTGAAGCAGACAAAGTCATTTTCGTTCACGCGATTCTACACAAAATAGCTTTATTTAAGGGCTAAATTCAACAATGAAATCAACGAATTCTAAGAAAACACAAAGCCTAAAAGTTGAAGAGGATTCGTTACTGATTTTGTAGTGTCTAAGTTCATCAAAAACCGATAAGAAATGAATAAGATGGAACAAGTCAAAGCAAGCTGATTTGCAGTGTCAAACAGCAACTTTTACACCGATGAATAACTTTCAAACTGAATTTTGATCAGAAAATAGATAGATTCTGAGAAACTGCAAAACTAAGAAGTTTAAGAGGACTCTTTAAGGTTTCCAGGTTGTCTAGGATCGTGAAAAACCAATGAGAAAAAAAGGAAATAGAACAAATCGAAGTGGGCTGATTTACAGTGTCAAAAACAGAAAAGTCTGCACTGATAAATAACTTTCAAACTCAATTTTGACCAAGAACCAAATGGATTCTGATAAAACCTTAAACTACAAAGTTGAATAATACTCTTCAAGGATTTCGTAATGTTCAAGATCATTAAAAACCAATGAGAAACACATAAGATACTACAAATCGAAATTGGCTGACCTGAATTGGTAGAAATATAAGCATAACAATGTTCAAGTATATTTTTTAATATCGATCACTTCGAATTTTTGAAAACCCAAAATTACAACGTTGTAGTAAACTGTTTGGGGTTTACAAAAAGTGTAAGAAAACTAAAATTAGCGAAGGAACGACAAAGTTACGGACTTTTGAATTTGCTGCAAAGATTTATAACAAAAAGATCACGAATCAAAGTCAATAATCGGAAGTACAAAGAACTATTTAGCGTAACGATCAATAATTTAATTAGGGTTCTAAAGAATTAATAGATCTCTTTAAACAACAAATCAATTGATGAACGGATCGATAATCAGAATTCAGATTGGATAAATGCGTGAGAAAACCCTTACCTCAATTGCGTAAATCAACTCCAAGTCTTGATCTTCTCAAACAAATTATATCAAAAAT
>JAVXUP010003003.1:0-92925 GCA_033070095.1 Escallonia herrerae | reverse complement strand
ATTTTTGTGTAGTGGGGGTCGTGGGTTGTGGGCAGTGTTATTAAAGGCGCAGGCGCACCTAAGGCGCAAAAGGTCCCTGGAGCCTAGGCGCAGGCGCGCGCACCTTTTCGAAGCGAGGCGCAATATTAAAAAAAAATAATATTAAATAATAATAGTGCATTAAAGTAATAAAATTACGTTAAAAAAATCAGAAAATGACAATTAACAATCTTCTAAACACAAGAAAAAGTTTCATATTTTATACCATCATAATTTAACAAGCTTTTAACGTGAGAAAAGTTTCATATGTCAGGCCTATGACACCCATCACAAGTTAACAGAATGTTCTTTCATTATCTTTTGTCCACTACAAGCATGCACTAACTTCAGATAAAGTAAAATTGCAGGGATAGAGCAAAGCAGTCGTTGAGGCAACATGTCAAACATGTAACGTGCAAAACCACACTGGACCAAAAATGGAGACGAACAAATCACATGCTAACCAGTTGAGTTCAGCACCAAGAAAATTATATTACTCAGCCTTTGGAGGTCTAGATTCAAAGCTTTAAAGCAGAACTCAGATGGGAAAACAGCTCTCTGTTTGGCCATGGGAATAAGGCACCTACTAAATCCACCGTTACCTGCTGGGTATTACGGCAATGCCTTTCAGTCTGCAAATGCAGTTTTGACGGGAAAAGACCTGAATGAATGGCTCCTCTCCAGAGTTGCCAAAATGATCGAAGAGAGCAAGAAAGTAACTTCTGATACAAATTATATTTGGAACTCAATAAATCTTTTGGAGACGCTGAGACACCACAAGATGAAGATCGAGACTGGCAGTGAATGCCTGGTGTTAACTGACTGGATACAGTTGGGAGTCAAATCTCAAATTCCATTCAGCACCAAGAAAAAGGGAAAATTATTGGTGACGGCAAATGCTAACCAGTTACAACTTACAAGTAAACAGTGGCGGTGTTGGCTGGACTCTAGAGCAGCGGTCGGAGCAACAAACTGTCGGCAGCGACAGGGAAAGCCGGAAAGGCGATGCGACGATCGGAGCAAGGTAGTCGACGACGCTGACGGGAAAGGCAAGCAAGCAGCGACCGTGCGTGAGAGTTGAGACTGTGAGAGTGACTGACTCATGTAACAGATTTAGGGATTTTGATTTTACTGTGTTAGTGTCTTAAGATTTGTAAATGTAAAAAACCTGAAAGCATATCCAACGGCCCACGTAAAAACATGATGGCATATCCAACGGCAAGAGCTCGTGCGCCTAGATTTGCGCCTCCCGCCCTGCTATGCGCCTTGCGCCTTTGCGCCTGGGCCTTCCAGGCACACGCCTTCTTGAACGCGTTGCGCCTAGACCTAGGTGAGGCACGAGTCGTGAGCCTTAGCGCGCCTTGTGCCTAGGAGTGCTTTTAATAACACTGGTTGTGGGTAGCGGTTGGTGGGGTGGTGGTGGGTTACTGTGACTGTTGTGGGGGATTATGGGTGGTGGGGCTGCTGGGTGTTGTTGGGGGTCTTGGTGGTGATAGCCGGTGTGGGTAGAGGGTGGTGGTTAGTGTTGCTGGGGTGGTGGTGGGTTAGTCTTACTACTGTGGGGGGTCGTCGATAGCGGGGCTACTGGGTGTTGTTCGGGGTCTGGGTGGTGGTAGCCGGGGGTGGGTGGGGGGACGTGGTTAGTGTTGGTGGGTTAGTGTGACTGCTGTGGGGGGTCGTCGGTGGCGGGGCTGTTGGATGTTATTCGGGGTCTGGGTGGTGGGTAGCCGAGGGTGGGTGGGTGGGTGGGTGACAGATGTGGGAAATGGGGGGGTTTGGGGGGTTATTTATGGGTGTTGTTGGGGGTCTCGGTGGTGGTAGTCGGGGGTGGGTGGCGTGGGTGGAGTGACTGATGGGGGGTGCATGTTATTGGGGGCCTCCATGGTGGTAGCCGGGGGAGGGTGGCGTGGGTGGGTTGATTGATGGGGGGTTAATTTATGGGTAGGGGTGGTTGTTAGTGTTGGTGGGGTGGTGGTGGGTGGGGGGCCGTCGATGATGGGGCTGCTGGGTGTTGTTCGAGGTCTGGGTGGTGGGTAGCCGGGAGTGGGGGTGACGGTTTGGGATGGGGGGGATTGGTGGGGGGGTTTGGGGTGGTGGGTCTCATTGCGGGGAAGTGGTTGCTGTGTGGTCTGCAAGAGAGGGGGTCGGGTGGTGGCGTGGTTGGGGGGGGGGGGTGAGTGGTTGGGATGTCTGTGTGTTGTGTTTCTAAAACTGTGTTGTTCGAGTAAGGATCGTAAGGGTATGACCTTGGGCACGTCGTTCCTCATAAAACAACTTCAAACCAAATATAAAATGCATGAAACGTATTATTTAATTGTACGACAAAATTAAGTTTAATTTCTTTTACTTTAAAATTTTTTTCACGTATAGTAGCATTTGAATGTTGTGTTTTTAATTCAGAATTAACTCATAAATTTTGGTCTATTCTTGGGTACCAATAACGGTAGAAAGTATCATATCTCACAATTAACATCAAAGTAGTGGAAGTAGTAAAAATCGCTT
Organism: Escallonia herrerae; assembly: GCA_033070095.1. NCBI lineage: Eukaryota > Viridiplantae > Streptophyta > Magnoliopsida > Escalloniales > Escalloniaceae > Escallonia > Escallonia herrerae. The sequence goes on along the minus strand of JAVXUP010003003.1, from coordinate 90,405 downwards.
ATGTACACACAATAAGATTCAATATGCACTTTTGTTGTTTCTTAAATTTTACTTCTAATCAAAATACAAAATGGGCATTCCTTTATTCATGAAATTGTATGCATTTTAAACATGAGAGAATTATTTGTTTAAATTAGCTTCTCTGATGTTGTGAGTGTGTATTTCATGTCATTTGATGGCATAGTAGTAGAGTTCATACCGACAATAGAATTGAAAATTTTTTAACAGTCTTAATTACATTCGGTATCTGAAATCAATTGCTCCATTAGTAATCATACCTTAAGCGGCTAGCACATAAATTAGGTTGTTAAACAAAATCTCCATGCAATAAGCAACGAACTCATTCTTGAGTTCACTGAAAGTGCATGCGTTGAAACTCCACTCAAATCTATCTACCATGTACTAGCTGAAGGCACTTGCTATCCACAGAAAAATAGAATACAACTATCATAAACTTTGCACCGAATCTTCAAAAAAGTAAAACTCTTCAAATTCGCTACTACACTATAGCGGATATTAAATTTTAAATTTACGCTGCTAATATGCTTTCAGATTAGCAATGTACTAACTACACTTTCGCACTTTAGTAATTCTTAGTTATGCAACAGGAAAATTACCGCTAAATATGACAATGAGAAAAAAAAAATGTAGTTTACATCTTCATACAATAACTAAAAACAAAATTAATCATCTCTTTGTAATGGGGAATAATTGGAAACAAAAATTTGCAATATCTTTGGCTACATCAAACTACTTTTACACTAAGAATTTACATAATATATTGTATAGATATATTATGACTGTTGGCCCGTGCATAGCACGAGATTTTAGCTAGTATGTTATCAACGGGAATGGAATTTGATCGGTTAAATAACCGTTCAAAGTCAGCCTGTTTATTTATCACTTTTATTTTCAATTTTTGCAGTAATTACCCGAAAAAGAGTTCCTTTTATTGTGTCCGTTTACATTTTCTATTTTTGTATTGAAAAAATCTAACCTCAATAGAACGTAAATGTGAAAACAAGGTTTTCCCTTCTTGTCCGGCAGCTCTCATCCATTGTCAGAGAAAAGTAGTTAAAGCAAATTTGTCAAAATAATAGAAGTACACAACTGTATTTGCTAGCTGGATGCGAAAATGATGTAACTATCTAAGCTTTTGTTTTGTGCCATTTATCGTGACACGAATTTCGTGTGTGTACATGATATGTCTTATATAATATCAGGCTATATCTTTTGGATTTTATTATGACTATATTTTTTAGAATAATTTCCAAATTTTAGCAACCAAACATGTCTTCATAGATAGTTATTTAGTATTTAATTAAATACCATGTTTTGTGTTACTTAGAAAATTCTTATGATTCTACGTCAACATTCTAAGTGGGTAGTTATGTAACACTAAAAGTGGTGTTACACCAAAAGGGTATTCCCTTTATATATAGTATAGATCAACACAAGTAAATGGGCTAACACCAAAACTGTGCCCTAAAGTATGCATCAAATCCACTTTTGAGTACCTCAAGTTGTATGCATCAAATCGAGCTCGAGTACCTCAAGTTTTACACATACCAAATCAGTAACTCAAAATATTTATTCAACCCAAACAATTCCGAAGTTAGATAAGCTCAGTGAGTTTTTTCAGGGGCAATTAGGTCACGACAAAAAAAAAATCTCATATACATGTGGCACCATATACTGTCCAACTGACATCTGTCCCTTCTCGAGTCCTCGATTGTACTGGTCCAAGTCATCTTAAAATGATGACATGGAATTAACTGATTTATCAAAGAGAGAAGAGAAAAAAAAAAAAAAAAAAAGCTCCATATATGCCACCTCCCACCTTCATAGGGTCGAACCACCCCTTTTTCATTGGATTGGTTAGTTATGTCTTTCTTGTTTGAAAACTGAAAAGGAATAGCATTTCTGCCAAAAGAATTTTCAAATATCATTTCATTTCATCACCACCCGTTCACCCTAACCACCACTATCACAATCATGCCCACCGGTGCCACCAATAAGCTACAACGCAAGCCTACCGCCCCCTCCACTACCTTACCACACCATTTGAGATGATGTCTGCATCGATGGCAGATCTTGGCGGCAATTTCGACGGCCATTGCAGATCTTGAGTAAGGAGACCGAGATGGGGAGACATTTTGCCAATGCTGATGTGGGGATGAGGGCAAGGATGGTAATTTTTGTGAAATTCTATCGAGGATTCAATAACGGCTGTATTGGTAGCAGATATTTATAGCTGCAGTTCGATAGCGGTGGTAGCTTTGTTGTAAATTGTGGCAGTGGTGGTGGTGTGTGTGTGGGTGTGCATGTGTGTACAGCGTGTTTCAGATTTTGGGATGATAACTGAAGTTTGAAATATGGTGAGTTGTTGTGGTTTGGGGGAGGTAGCGAAGTGATTGTATTGGAAGGGCTGCATGGCGGTGGCAGTAAGATGGAGTTTTATTCTTCATCAAAGTCTTTAGAACAAAGAAAAAAGTTTGGGTAAATGATGAGTTGGCTCTATACAAATTAATGGCTCAGATTAAATCTATCTGATAAACAAATCAGACGGACAAAATAGTGCCACGCGTTTCTAAGATATGTATTTTTCTAATCAACCCAACTGTTCCTTAAAGAAATAACGGTGTTCCAACTCCATCAAGCTTTGTACTTGTTTGGGTCCAAAAAAGAGTTTTAAGGTCCTGATTGTTTACATTCAATACATGAGGTACTCGATCTGGATGTGATTTATACTTCAGGGCACAGTTTTGGCATTAGCCCTATATAAATCCCAAAACAGAAATCAAAGTAATAGCCATGATCTAATAAAAATGCAAAGAAGAACATACCAGCCTGAGTTCTGAAAAATCAGCAAGAAATGCATCCTCCCACTGTTTCAGAGGCATTAATTGCTCAGGGCACTTCGGTATATCGGGAATCCTGGGCATATAAATAGTCTGTTCTTTCTTTAGTTTACTTCTCTCAACCTTTGAGACCTTCACATTTGGGATACGTTCAGCTTCCCACCTGAAAGAATATTGAAAGGGTCATACTTATGTACTGTTTATCTGCTATATGAACAGGTCTTCTCAATAATTCTACAATAGAAACGAACAGCTATTATGCATATAATAATAACTTGAACAGCTTAATGACTAAACTAGCTAGAATAGACCTAGTCATAAAGTAAAAGAAGACTGCCAAGAGCTCTATTAGAGTCCAAGTTGATAGCCCTGTAGTGAGGGCCTCTCCCTTTCCAGTAGTGCAAGTTCAGAGGTATATTCGGGGTAAGGGAGGGGCAGGGCTACCCCCATTTTGTAGCCCATACATCCGATTGTCAAAGAAAGAGCTCTACGACTTAGAAACGGAAAAAAGAATTACATCTTCAATCCGGCCCCCAAAAGAGAGAACAGAAACCAGGAAGTCTTTAGGACCTTAGGAAAGCTCACTTGCCACTTCTGTTCAGTATCAGTCACTTGACCATTTTCAGAGCTCCCCTACAAATGCCTGTTAACTTAACTCAACCAAAAAATTTACTCAAAAATTGTAGATTCCCAACAGATAGCAAACGGTGAGGGAAGGTTAGAGAAATAGAAGTAAAGTCAAACTTAAGGTTTGTTTATGGGTGCTTTCACTTGGAAATCCAACCGTGTGAGACTTGGTGTACTGTTATACCTGCAACTTAAAAGAAGAACACTGGTAACACGTATCGTGCCATACAGTGTGATTTCAACCCTTGTCAGTCCTTTGAGGATACCCAAGTGAGTAATTAATCCAATTCGCAGGCAGGCAAACTCAAGCAAAACAAGAGAACCTAATGCCAGCTGAACTCTTGCTCATCATAATAAAGACCTAAGTAAAACTTCTGACCCTCAACTACATGGAACTACGAGTTTCAGGCCCCTTCTCATACTGGGTTAACCAAAACCTGCACTTTAAGGATTCCAACTGCATCTGTTATACAGGTTAGCTTAAAGTTGCCTTTGGAGATTTCAACTGGATATAGAAATACCAAGTAGCAAGGCCATTATAACACGATATCCTGCAGAAAAGAGGGACATATTTCATAAGCTTTGTTGAATATTTCTCATTAATTCTGTGAAAGAACAGCATGCGAGGTGAGCAGAAAGTACTGGTTACTTCTTGGCAAAACGGCCGAGTATATGTAACATGACATGTCAGGCCTCAAACTTGATTAAAACACCTTGGTTGCATCTCTATGTTACACAGAGTCGATACAAGTGTCTTGGATTAAAATTCTTCTAACTTTAAAGTCTCAAGTTCGAACTAGAAAATCCACTCATTGTAAGGCACGTACAAAATCAAAAGAGCATACAAGAGAGTAATCTTTGCAAGTTAATGAAAAAGTTCAGTTAATGGTAATCATGTTGGTGGCATATGCAACTAGAAGTGTCAAACACATCCCCTTCCAAGTCAAGCATGAAACAGAGAGTTTTACCAATGTATACTTTCATGCATAGAAATGTGTGTGCCTGTCCCCTATGGGGTTTTGCAGGCACCATTGCCGCACCTTGCCCTGTATAGCCTATAGATAGACTAGAGTTGTATCTATTCCACATAAGAGATTTCAGGGATGTTCTCCAAGCTTTATATACTGTTTATTGCTATGAATCATATTTAGATGGCCTACAACGATTAAAAAACTCCTTGGTAGAAGTCAAATCCCCGATTGGGAGGATAAATATGCCACTATTGGTGGCGCAACAGCAAGAACATTACAAGTCCCAAGTCAATCTCTGCATGGTATCCAAAGAAACCAAATGAAGAAAGTAGAGAACATGTGAACCTAGCTGGTAGAAATTTGAACCTAACTGGCGAAAACTGGTAGACATGATTTTCTTAATTGGCGACCAACTAAGGAATAATGTTCCAGTCGGTAATACTTTCTTAAAGATCTTTAGATTCTTATTGCAAAATCAGGAAGACAATTGAACAATGGGTAAAAGTAGGCATAAGTTGAGTCTTTCAAGAACAGTGTCACATGTGCCACCAAGTACCAGTCATGCAGGACAGATTAGGACCATCGTTCCAAACTTGAAATGGCAGGCTTTCAGTGGAGTTGGAAAAAATCTTTAGTTAAATGCAAATTTTATGGCTTTGCATCCTAATTTTCATACTCAAGCACTTTTTTGGCAACGACGTCATGTTCTTATAAGATTTGATTGGAAATATAACTTACGTGCAAGAGGCAAGAAGTTCGATCAATTTTTTTTCTTCTAAATATTAGTGGAGATAAGGAAGCCATTTTTGGCTCACTGGTATAGAAGTCAAAACGAGGTACCAATGCACATCAATCTTTAACATTCCCCCTCACGTATAAGCCCCTGGTTGCAATAGGAGAGGAAAAGACAAGGTGCACCACATATGACTTTGATTTCGACTACATTGATTTAATTCAATATTTCACCCAAACCAAAAATCAAATAACATTAAGACCCTCCAAACTAAAGATTAACAATTCAGACTACTGCCCAAACAATAAGACCAAATCAAATCAAAAGAAGGTACATGTCAGAGATTAAATGAAGCTTTACTGTGCATACCCTTTCGTATATACCTTTAATACAACGTCGACGCAATTAAGGGTAAAAAATGGAAGAAGTCAAATAACCATCTGCTCTAAAAGCTTAAGCTATTACACCCTGTTTATGAGTTTCTTTTAGGAGAGCAAAGAGAGGAAAGGAAAGGAAAGTGTCTCCTTTCCTCCCTTTTCTCTAGTTTATGATTTCTTTTTTGAGGAAAACGGAGAAAAGTTTGGGCTTCTTTCTCTTTTCACTCAAACTTTGAAAAGAAATGTAGAGGAAACTCTGATAAGTAATACTTTCATAATGCCCATAATAGCTCCTAGGGTTTCAATACAAAAACTTACCACTTCACTATAAGCAAGAACTTTGTATTATGTCCTTGATGAATGACTTGTTTTCCACTTAGAATCATGTTTATTTTTAAAATCATTTTTTATGGTACTTGCTAGAATAATGAATATGTGGTTTAAGGGCATATTTGTAATGTGGTGTCTATTCGTTTATTTTCTGCTGAACTCAGAAACAAGAGGAAGGAATAATGCTTTCTTCTCCCTCCTAAAGTCACAAACAATAAGAAGAAAAGCTTTCTCCCCTTCACGTGCAAGCAAGTGTTATCATGCTTAACCACTCCCCTTCACGTGCAAGCCCCCGGTTGCACATGAAGATACAAATCAAGGTGCTTTGCCACCACGTCCACAAGTAAATAGATCCATATAGCACTCACAAAAAGTGGGACGAAATGCAAACAAGAAGAATTGTACCAAGACCTTGCGCAACGAGAGCTCTGATACCTTTAATTTACCATCTGCTCTCAAGCTTAAGCTAAATGCTTAATATAGAAATAACTCACTGTCTGACTTGAACAACATACATGGGCGAGCCGGTACATAAATACACACACAGATACAGATGGGCGAAGAGAGGGGGAGATTGTAGTTTGGTACATCGCAGCTTCCATGGACTACATGAAGCCTCATGTTCTCTACAGTATGACAGCATATATCATGGCATAGTTTGCAGAACAGCAAAATCACAGCGCCATAATTGCCAGTTCATCAATCATCAGATACGTGTATAACCATGTTTTAACATTTACATTTTTATATCTAAAAAAATCTCTGATTTCAGTTCAATCTCTTTCGAAACTGATCCTTTATCAGTTATCGTTGAACTAGTCTTTTGTTGGTTTGAGCTTCGGTCCACTCATCTAAAAGTGAATCAGGCCAGCAATAGAAACATCACCTAGAATCCAAGTAAGTACCCCTATATCATTTCTACCTAAACTTAACAAGGCTAAGCAAAATGTAAGTTGGAAAATCACAAGATCACCAGCAAAATATGCAAGTTATGAACTGCAGAAATCCAGAAACACACACAGAACCCTACACAGAACAGAAATCTCCACATTCAAATGTTATAAGCAGAAGTAATTCTCAAGCTCCATATGGATAACTTTTGTTGGTAAGACAACAAATTCAATCAAATGATACATAGTACACCACAAAAAACAAACAAATATTACTATTGGAATCATCTGTATCTATCAGCAAATATCACCACTGACCAGCACTAACTCATGAACGAACCAAGGCGAAACAGACAAAAGGGAGAAAGGGAATGTCGGCAAGACAACAGTAACAGCTCAAAAGCAAATAATAGTTCTTTTACCCTTGCCATGGGTTTTATTCCTTCGTTTATCTTATTTATTCTTGTGTGGATGGAGAGAGGGGGGCTCACTTAAATTTTCCAACACCTTTGTCACAAGTAAATTCTGTTACTTCACACCATCAAATGTAATATTTTGATATAGCCAACTCACAGATCATGCCAAGTGTAAGGTCAGGACCTCGCTGGACACGCCGCCAAATGAGAATAGCAAGTATTGGCTGAATAAGCAAAGGGTCAAAATTCAATAAGAATCTGCTCATGTAAACTTACCTTGCAGATCCCTTTTCTACACTCAATTCTTTTTCTTTTCGTTTTTTTGGACACCGACCTTTCTCAATTGAAAGTAAGCGGAGAGCACAAAAAATTGATTTATCAGGGTTCTGCCACTTGGGTCCTAGGATTTTAGAGTACTTCTACCATCTAGGAAAAAATGTGCGAGTGTACCTTTTTTTTTTTGTGTGTGTGAGAGAGAGAGAGGGGGGGGGGGGGGGCGCTGAAGGCTATGTACTTCCCTGTACTACACATTGGAGTATCTTGTGATAATTGTTTCATGCTTTAGAATATGATGAAAACATATGTTGACATTTAGGATCGTTCTGCTTAGGTGTCTTTTTTGTCTTTTTTTTTTTTTTCAGTCTAAAAGGTTTCACTAGTTCTGAAAGGGGATCCAAAATTTCCCTCTAGTAAATTGTGCAACTAATTTGACGTAAAGTCCTTCTAACTGAATGCGACTTGCAGGAGCCATATATTATCCTTGGTCCATGAGAAGGACAAACGGACACAAATTTCCTTATAGGTTTCAGAACACAACTCTTTATGAACCTGAGCATTATCAAACTTTCTGCTGCACGTATTAGCCTGATTCGGTACAAGTACAGCAAGCAGATAAGAAAAAGAACCTCAATTATAAAGGGCAATGACGGACTATGAATTCGAAAAGAAGTTCATACCTTACACGCCTAATAAATTCTAATCCATCTTGTGGAGGCCCAGAATCGAAATCAGGTTCCCCTGTAACCAAAAAAGCAGGTCTCAGAATGTTACTGTATCCTGCATCACCTTCATCGTCTTCACTAAATTCTTCCTGTACAGCTGTACATCCATCTATATCACTACAACGGAGGCCAGGAGCAGGATCCAAGGTGTCCATGCTTTGAAATCCTAAATCCATGTTGTCAGAAACCTCGTCGCCTGAAAGATATCAAAGTTTACATCCAAGAATATACTAAGATATATACAGGGAAAGAAAGAGTATGCCATCCAGGGGCTCAAGCTTTTGGCAGTTAGAAAGTAAAAGCACCTGATTCAATTTTTATACCAATTATTTGAAAAGAAACCTACACATCATTTTATTACTTTTCATAGAATTGGAATGTAACTGCTATCTCTCCCATTTACAACTACAATTCATCTACCATCTCGCTATTTACAATTGCATTGTCTCTTCCATCTCCTCAATCACAATTGGAGTGCTACAACCGTTGCATCACTAAACATACCGACTTCTCATGACCTAAGCAACTAAACTAGTTAACAGCAACAATCTGCACATACAGGGAGTGCAAACAGGTATTACACACAAAGGAACTATTATGTCCCAAGTACATGAATCAGGATATACTTTTTGGTGCCTTTTTACAGATTTCTTAGGTCATTCTTCAATTAACACAGATTTCAGATATTTTCCCTCTTCCCCTTGCAGCCACCGCACCTGTGCACAAGGAAATTCAACCCATCAAATTGACACACTTTGCACCACAAATAACAGAAAGGAAAAACATATATAGACTTTTTCAACTCCAAGATAAAAACACAGAAGACCGGCAAATCATCAAAGTATATTGACCCTAACACATTGGACCTGCTTAGAAGGTTAAAAGGTTCTAATAACGACCACAGCACTAATCCCCAGAATTTAGTGATCTCATTAATCATCAGCCGGTGATAGGGCATATGTAGGCCTCTTTGGTTAAACTCCAAAACAGGTCAAATAACATTCTTAGATTTTTTTAAATGCTTTAGAAGGTTGATACGAAACCTAGGTGCCGCATTATCTTGAAAAAGGGACACAAAAGTTGGAATCTGGTACACAACTACCCCACTGACTTATATTCAAAACAAAGCATGCAAACGGAGTACTACCGGGGGGGGGGGGGGGGGGGAGGGGGGAAAGAAACAAAAAGAAGCATCTCAGCACGACAAAGAAAAGCCTAAAACATCTTTACAAATGATTAAACATGGTCGGGCATAAGTCATGCTCATACCCCTAGACACTAGGAAACCATAAAAGCTCTTCCCAGTAAAAATATGCTTTAGTTCTAGAATATGTTTTCCCTTATGTCGTCATCTGAGCTGCAAATAATTCGTAAGGATCAAAGCTTAGGTTGGTAACCAGAAAAGCATATAGCTCCAATAACGACATCTGCTGGGAAGGTGCTACTCAGTTTTTGCATACCAATAGGACCTTAAGTAATCATTCTCAGCACAAAAGAGAGGAAAAGGAGGACATTCCAAAGGCCCAAACTTCATAGTTTTCCTCAATAAGCAATAATCTTGATATTCTAACAATCTTTAATACACTTTAGGTATATTTCAGAGAAATGCATTACATCGCCAGCATAAAATGCCATTCAGACATTTTGACATTGCATTGTTTACTACAGTATATAATAAGGAACTTCAGCATCGCGTAGTATACACTGACAACTAGAGAAAAACGAATACAGAGGAAGCGGTTCTAGTATTCTACTGAGGACTTCAGTGCAACAAGCATAAGTAACGAGATTCACATGTCCCTTATGATTAATTATTAGTTAGGCAGAAGCTACCAGGGAGATTGGAAAAGTAATTCACAAAGTCTAGTCCACCTATCTCATCATTATACGATAGAGCAAAATAGTACTCTTTGCCTACTTAGGGGGGATAATGGAAGTGATGGTCATAGAAGTAGCTTCTGCCTAACACCTGAACTTTTCAGCCCTAGAAAGAAAGATTATAATAGCTTTTACTCTTACTTTGATTTCATAAATTCTGAAATGCCTAATAGTGAATATCGGATAGCGCATAGATAAACTTAATCAGGTGCACTTTTCACATCCAATCAATACCAGAATTTAACACACGGCATAGAGGAAAGCTAAAGACAGCGCGATATAGAGTTTCTACATGCAACAAAATTCTCAAACAAAAACTTGAACTAGAACCTAAAAGAATAAACAGAGGGTTAAGAAAAGATGGAGCACCACAAGTAGCATAGGCGGCCTCCTTTCTTCTGAACTGCTGGCGAGGATCGAAATTCACCTCGAACTGCTTCTGGTAATTACAGTCAACCAGGCCATCGTACTCTCCCACAACGGCTGGTCCAAGCCCGCAGTAAACCTCAATCCACTTCTTCCTCTGTTCATCAACATTTTCAAACCTCAGGGCCTCCATCTCCTTCATCGAGTAGACATGCTCAGATCCACTCCCTTTCTTTTGGAAACCATTTTGGGCTTCAACCATCCGTTTTTTCTTCCCTTTCCCTCCTCTCTTTCGGGATCTCTTCTCATTTTTCCCATCCATTTCTTGCTTCACATTCTTCTGATCACCATTCCACTTTGGGTAGTTTGCAGCACCCATTGACCCCCTCTCCTCAGAAACAGTCTGAACGAGTGCTGTATCATCCAGTACTTCAATCTTAAGTGGGTCCCAACCATTTACACGGGTATTTTCAATTAGTGCTGTATCATCAATTAGTTCAATCTTGCCATCACCTATCACATATTCACCCAAAATTCCTTTGGAACTCTCGAACTTTACAACTTGGTTCACGGAATCTGATAATTGTTCTGGTCCATTTACACCCAAAGAACCACAAAAACTTTCCGCAACTACGTCGTACAAAGTCTTGGGTTCCCCAGTTTCTTCAATTCCAGGAAAACCCACTTCGTATTTTGCCAAATATTGCTCTTTCTCATTCAAAATATCAGACTCTTGAGCCACAGAACTCGATAGCTCCATAACTACGTCGTTTCTGGTACCCAACTGCTCTTCCTCACCAAATTCTTGGATTCCAGAAAAACTCTTTTCGTCTTTTGCAAAATCTTGCTCCTCCATAACGACGTCATTCTTGGAATCCAATTGCTCTTTCTCCTTAGTTTCCTCACCAAATTCTTGAATTCCACAAAAACTCTTTTTTTCGTATCTTGCGATTTCTTGCTCCGTAACGACGTCATTTCGAGAACCCAGCTCGCCTTCCTTACTTTCTTGCGTCCCTGTTAAAGCCGATGATAACCCATCAAGCTTGATAACGACGCCGTTTTCGGAAGAACCCAGCTTGTCTCCTTTGATTTCTTGAGTATCTTCGTGAACGACGGCTTTCGAAGAAGAGCACTTGGACTTCTTTTGAGGGCGACCTAGCGATTGGGACTCCTCGGGATGGAAACTGTTGGAGTCGGTTGGAAGCTCATCTGGGCTTCTTTTGAAGTCTAATAACAGGGCACTCTCATGATCGGAAGCGTCAGTCATTAGAGACACAGTATGTTTAACTTCGAGAGAGAGAGAGAGAGAGTAGCGATGTGAAGGGAAAAATGTGCAGAGACGAGAAGGGGGGGGGGGGGGGGGGGGGGGGGGCGCAAGCAATTTTCTCGAATTTTTAACCTATAAATTGTCCAATGGGCCGAGCTTGGGCCGGCCTGGCCTAGCCCAAGCTCATCGGGCCTCCAGCAAACCGGGTCAGGGCCAGAATGAGAGAAATCTGAGCCCAGTCCAAGTCCAGGCCCTAGCCCAACATCTAGGGCCAGGCTTGGGCCTGGCCCGGGCCCAATTTTTTTTTTGTTATTCAAAATAATATTATTATTTTACTATCTATTTTGTTATTATTATTATTTAATAATATAAATACTAGCTTTTTATATGTATTTAACAGGTATTTTTTTACGCACGGTACTAATACTAATTTATATGTAAGAGAGTGGAATTAGTCGGTTTGGTATTATTGACAAATATGTTCGGCTAATTATCAATTAGTACAAACTTTTTTACAACTCAACGCTTGCTTCCTCAATCACTCAGAACTTGGGCCAACTGATCAGGGGAGGTCAAAATATAAAATTATGTACAATTTTAAACAAATGATTTTACCATCTTCCCTGGCCCTTGAAGCTGATAGTAAAGATTCAATCTACATGACCATAGCCTCCCACTTGCTGGCATGTTCCGCGAGTTACTCATCAACTGGAAGTTGACTCTTCCTTCTTTTTACACTTCTTACAAAGCAAGGTATGTTTGTGCCTTCTCAAAATGTTGTGTTGCTTAGCTCAAATCTAAAAGTAATATATCTGTAGCCACGAATATTTGCTTATTTTCTCACTAATGATCTAAAAGTAATAGATTTCTTCTACATTTTAGTCATAGAGGGCAAGCAAATACACCTTAGTTTAAAAAAAACTGAAAAGACCATTTTTTGGGCCAAAAGAGGGGGCCGGGCCCAGGCCTGTTTCTCAAAAAGTTAGGCCTGGCCCTGGCCCAAGCCCTAAGGGTTAGGGCCAGTCCGGGCCCACAAAAGGGCCGGGCTGGGCCAGCCCGCGAGCCGCCTGGCCCATTTGACACCTCTACATTAAATACTAATTCACCTTCATATGTTTTTTTAATTGAAAATAAAAAAATAATACGAAGATAGGAGAGGAGAGTCAAGCTACAAAATTAGATGCTCGAGGATGACAACTCCATCCATCAAAGTAAAAAAAACATGAAATAAAAAGTGAATGACTACCTATCAAGCATGAGCAGGTGACCCAAAAAACTACTACAAGAAACAATACACCACATGGGCTACAACAACAATAACCAAATGAAGAAGGAGAACTGCTGGTTATATAATAGCTATCCATTCCTGTTGTACCTTTTCCTAATCGGCAAGCAAAAGAAGGCAATGCTGATGCAAGGGTAAACACACCTTCTTTGCCCTCGGTGGCAACGAATGCAACTTCCTGCAGCAAATAGTCATTCTGGACAAAAGTTGATCTCCTGCTACTGATTGTGAAGCACTATTACGAATCTGATATAATGTTTGTGAGGAAGAAAGTAAGATTGTAATGTGTAACAAATTAGCATTATACATCCAGTCAATGGCATAAAGAATAGCAGAAGCAGTCGCACTTCAAAATTTGCTGTTAGAAAATCCAAGGTACTAGCCTCCATCGGAACCCAAGAGGAGTTTAGCAGAACCTAACCAGTGGATTAAGTCCTTAGCTTGTAACACAGAGATAGAACAAAAGTTAGGGGAAATAGGAATAGGACAATGATAATCAACTGAAAAATGAAGGGGGTAAATAGGGGGTAGAAGTGCTCAAAGGTGGAATATGGTGAGTAGGTCTAGGATCGGATATAGATTCATGCTGCTGAATTTTTTTAATTCGAATCAAGGTATGAGTAGCACAATTCTAACGAAATGAGATACGAGTTTGCATCAGAGTAGAATTTGTTCTGAATGGTTCACCCTTGAAAATTAAGGCATTACAACCAATCCATATATGCCACAGATAATAACAACTATCCAAATGAATTGCCTCATAACCTTATGCTTATTATAAAAAAGTGGTTGATTTAGTCAGAGAGTCAGCCAAGATTTCATAAAACTACGATGAGCGCAAAACCATTATTCCACGCACAGTGTGCCAAGGGGTTTGAACTAAGGAACATTCTAGAAAAGATGGATACGAGTTTCAGAGAAAAGCGAAACATAAGGGACAAATATCTTAGACTAGACATTTTCTTTTGATAAGTTCAGAGTGTAGTGGCAATCGTTCATACAGGGGCTGCCAAAGAAAATACTTGAATTTTTTAGGAAGATAGAGTTTCCAAAGTTTCTTCCGTATACCGGATCTGGACTCAGGCTCTAGAACAGAGTGTACATTACTTTGAAACAGTAAAGCCTAATAGGTTCACTTAACTGAACAAGAATCATTTTTCCCATGTGGATAGAATATAACATCCTGCAAATTTTTCGAAGGAAGTGCAAGACTTAAGGATCTGAGTGACAATAGCAGGAGGGAAGATATTAAGAAGAAGGCTTAAGTCCATGAACGCGAATGAGAAAGAAATAGGTTACTAAACATCAAATGTAAGTGGTTAGGGAGACAAAAGACTTGTAACTGAGCCGGAGTTACGTTTGGCAACCACCAATCCATACATACCGAAAATGAGGAAACAACACTTATGGTCCCTAAACTTTTGGCCGTTCTCTAGTGTAGTCACTGTAGTTTAAAATTGGTAAGATCGGTCCCTATACTTTTTTAACTTTACCCACTAAGGTCCTTTTCCACACGGTCGTCTGTTTTCAGCCGTTAATGTGACTTTTGGTGGGGGTATTTTTGTCCCTTCGCATTTGACTCCTTGGTTTCCCTCCAAAATTAGCCCTATAGCACATTTTGTCAAAACAGAGAGGGAGTTGAATAGTGGTGAGTAAGAGCAAGAGATTAGGTAGGAATTAGGACTTCCATTGTATCAATTGGGATTTGATTATCGAATCAAGTGTCGATTAGGGATTTTATTGACTGAATTGAGTTTGTTCATTTTGTTTTAGTATTTTTGTTTGATCGCAATTCCATAAGTATCAAAATCGAAGCAACATGAATTGGCAAAAGAGAAAAAGGGGCGTTAATTTCAGCAATGATGCGCTGTACGGTATGTTGTTCAGACTTTTGGTGCTTTAATGCTTTAATCATGCACTTTACAATAAAGTTTGTATTGATATATGGGACATTGTTCCTTTTTAGGTTTTTGTTCTATACGTATATTCCAATATTGACTACCAAATTGCTTTGACTATGATAAAGTGATGATGTCTTTTGGTGAAATTCATATTTATATACTAATTTAAATATACTTATATACTAATGTAGAGGTATATGTTTTTTTTCCTTGGAAATCAAATAATGTATATTATATGGTCAGTGTGTTATCTGTATTGTGAATTGGACCTGATTAAATTAGTCATATGTTAATTGTTTGTGTAGTGAATGGGTCTGATTATATTACTCTTGAATTGCACCATGTGGGACACTTTGTGTATGTCCCAATAATGGAATTTGTAGGTGGGGTTGTAGACAACTATGGCATGTGTGATAGTGATTTATTTTCAGTACAAGAGGTTGTTACATTGGTAGAAGAAGAGGGTTATAAGGGAAAATGTTATTTCCACTATAGAGTACCTGGTATGGCTTTAGATGATGGGCTGAGAAGGTTAAAGAAAGATGCTGATATTAGAGATATGATGGTGTATGTTGGTCCTAATATTGTTCTAGAGGTATACATGGAACTAGGGGAAACATTAATTGGTGATAATATTGATGACCTTACATTAGAGGGAATGACAGATAAGAGTGGGTTTTTGGTATCACGTGATATGATGGATGTAAATGATAGTTAGTTAAAGGGGCTATTTGATGGTACTCAAAGTCAAGCTATGGGAATGAACATGTTAGCCCTCTGAGGGAAACTGTAATTGGAACTCAGCAAATGGATAAGGTAACTAGTGTAGATGGTAGGTTAGATGGTAATGAAGATGATAATAAAGATGGTAATGAAGATGGTGATAAAGATGATAGTGAAGATGGTAGTCAAGCTGATAGTGAGGCTGATGTAGGATATGACAACTTCAAGGACAGTGACTATGACTTTAGTGAGGAAGACATACCTAATGATGGAACCATGGGTTCAGTTGTTGAATTGTTTGGTGCTGCACAGAGATGTAAGTAAAAGATGAGTGATGTAGTTTATGACCTAGGGGTAATTGAGGGACCAAATGAGGGAATGGATGAGCATTATGACTTGTCTGATGAGTTAAAGAGTCTGCCATCTAACTCTGATGAAGAAGGTAGTAGGGTTAGGTATGCACATGTCTAAAGAATAATACAATTACAAGTTAAAGACAGACTTCTTAACTCTACCATCATCCCTCCACAGTCTCATTAATCGAAATACGATTCTACAGAATAGTGTTCCCTATACTCTATGAGTACATGTCTACAGAATCTATACCTAATCTCTTAATACTACAACACCGAACTACTCTGCTACCGACAATAACGACCCAAAAATCTGGAGATCCGTCGCCCCGAACTCTCGGAGCATTAACCTACCACAATACAACACATAAGACCCTGCTTATTGATATAAATAATCTTAATTCAATGATAGCTTTTAAAATATAGCAAAGCTTCTAATGGACACTAAGTCAAATTCTTGAAAATATACAATCTAAAAAAGAACTTTAATTTAAGCTAGTTTTACAACTTAAAACTTCCAAACTAAACTTGGGTTCTTTACAAAGCAACTAACAGTACCGAGCCACGCAAGAGTCTTATTACACAAAATTGTGGTGGGCACTCTAGAATCTCACACATACTCTAACTCATCCCTGAACGATCTACATTTGATCATTACCTGCAGAAGGGAATCAAACAAGATTGAGCTTTTTGAGAGCTTCCGTTCAAAGACGCAACTTTTTGAAGCAAATAAAGTCATAACCAAGCACAAATTGCAATTGATTGAAGCTAATCAGACAATGATGAAGTTGTTGGTTATTTCTTCTCTAATTTCCTCATGGATATGTATTATGGTGATGATTTTTGCTATCCGCCAATAAGGGATTTGAGTGTGTATTTTTGTTCTGCAAGTAATGTGGACTTCTGTAAATTTCTAGGGTTCTTTGTAATGATTCTGAATGAAGGTGAATGAATGTGATGTTTGGATAATTTTTAGGGTTCTTTAATTTGGCCTTCTTTAATTTGGAGTATTTATGCTCATGACATGTTGTGAATGGATGTGATGAATGAATGGTTGGATTAGAGGATTTGTGACACACTACTGAAAATACATGCACAAAGACACTGCCTAAGCAAGGTTCAAACCAAGTGCACAAACACAGTTCAAGTGCAAACACCTTGCTCAAACACCCTGCTCAAAACAAATGTTCAACACCTTTATAAACATATTCAATTTGACGCAGTGTGCACCGTGCACCAACAAACTGCACCAAAATGCAGTGTGCACACAAACAAACTACACCAAAACAACAATGTGCACCTACACCTACACACTACAACAAAAATGCTCAAACACACTACACCAAACTGCAGTGTGCACCCAAATAAACTGCACCAAAAAAGCAGTGTGCACCAACATACATGTACCACCTGCACAAACATAGTGAACATATACTGCTGAAAAAACACCCTTCTCAAACCACAGTCACCGACACACCTGCACAAAAACACTGCTCAAACACCCTGTCAAAGACACTGATCATACATTCATGATAAAAACATATCCAAAAGCACAACCTCCACAAAAGTACTGAGATTTAATCATGACAAAAAAATATAAAAATGATGTAGCATTCATCCAACCATGTTTACATTTCCAAAAGCAGACAATTCCGAACTTGTACATGTGTCTTGACTGTAACCTAAACTTTATAAAGTTTACACATGTAAACATGTTTTTGACCTAAAGCTAATATATTCATGTAACTTTAACTTCAAAAACTTGTATTCGGTCATATGGTCTTCATAGTATCTTTAATTAGCTTCACAAAATAATCTTCACAGTATCTTTAATTAGCTTCACAAAATAATCTTCATAGCTTCACAAAAGCCAGTTCATATCTACACAAAAATCTGCACAGTTGACTGCAGCTTCAAGGCATTGACTCCTGGGTTTGAGCCACCCCCTGAGGTCCTCCTTGTTAAGAACATAATAAAATAAAGTGAGAAAACCTGAGAAAAAAATAATAAATTAGTGTAAAAAAATAATATAAATCACTTACATCCATATTTATGCTGACCTGACTGCACCCAACTTCAACGGGCACAGCTTGACTTCCACTATCTTGACTGCCCCTACCTTGTCTTCCCTCTTACAGTCCTTGCAGCATTGGCAATTCTGTTGTTTCTCACTGGTGCCCTTTGGCAAGTCTTTTTGCTATGCGCAATTTGCATATAAATTCCACATTTCACCGTACATGACCTTTTCCCTTCTCTAATAGGTGTTCATACCCTATTCTGGTCAGACCAGCAGGGCCCGCTAGGGGACCCGCATCGCGTGACACATCATCCAGTCAACGGTCAATTATTCAACGCCATAACCAGGTCAAAGCGCATCTCCTTTCGAGCATCCACATGCGTCACTAGTGCAGCGACATCAACATGGTCAAACTATGGGAAAAAGGAAGGGGTTAGCCACTCCTTTCCTAAGGGGGTCGGCCACCCTTTTCTTCAGGGGGTCGGCCCTCCCTTCCAACCCAAAGGGTCGGCCACCCCTTCCTCAAGGGGGTCAGCCACCCTTTTACCTTGCAAGAGTCATTCCTAAACCCCCGACATCACTCATCACGCTCTCTACCATCCGCGCTCAACACCGATGGTCACTTGGCGCTCCTCGCCGACCGTGCACAATCGCCACGACGGCAGACACTATCCTAAGTATTGCTCCGCAACAGTCGTCGTCGCACCCTTGCGCCCTGCTAATGATACGTGCCCCCGGCACTAAGTATTAATACGTGCCCCCGGCACTAAGTATTGCTCCGCGACAGTCGTCGCTGTGCCCGTGCGCCACTTCCATGACATGTGACCACGGCACCAGGTATGGTCTCACGACAGTTATCGCCGCGCCCATGAGCCATAATTAATGTCTCGTGCTGTAGGCACCGCGCCCATGCGCCACAATCATGTTGTATGCTTACGAAATGGGCTCACAACCTGAAAGCCATCGCCGTCACAATCACAGGGGGGCTCCGGCCCTCTCAGCGGGATGGACTCTCAACCTTATAGTCATCACCGCCTCGGGATGGGCTCAAAACCTTGAAGCCATCACCGTCTTCATTCCGGGGGGGCTCCGCTCGTAGTGCTCTGGCACGAGGACCCCTCGCAGTGGGATAGGCTCATTACCATAAAGCTATCGCCGTCTTCATTTTAGGGGGCTTCGTTCGTAGTGCTCCGGCACGAGGACCCTTCGCAGCGGGATAGGCGACTCCTCCGGGACACTATCTTCGCCAGGGTGCCTACGTGACTGGCCTACGTGCTCTGGCACTGAGGGCTCGCGTCGGCACCCCTAAGGACACCCCCGGGTAACTCCGAGATGGGAGCAGGTCTTCGGAAGGGCATCTTGCCTAGTCCACCTGGCAGCTGGGCGTCTGGTCTTCCCCACCGCTGCCAGGCCTGTGGGATTCAGTAAGGGCTTGGACCGGCGGTGGCTGGGGCAATGGGCTTACTCTGATCACGCCGGCACGGTGTCTTCAGTCTTCTCAGACAGGTAGAGAGATGCTGTGTGGGGCAAGGCAGTGCGAATTTGGAAACCGACAGTCCAACAGAAAAACGACATTTGTGGACCCCCCTGGTGACGTGTCACCCTCAAGGGGTGACACGTGTTAGCTGATGACACTTTAATGACATCGGCACTGTTTTCCTATAAATAGGGGACCTTGGATTTCATTTTCAACAGAACTCTCTCATTTTGCCATTTTCACTTTCTCTCTCTAAAACTCATTCTCTCTGGAATTCTAGAAAGAGAAACACATTCGGACACCTGACATCGGACTCCTGACGCTGCACCCCTGACGCTGACCCTAGCTGGGATTGTCGACTGTCGGCCCTGTTCATCGTCCCTCTGTCTCCGCGGTGCTGCCAACCCTCGCGACCTGTCTGGGGAGCCTTGCCCTCAGCCCTTACGCCGTCCTTGCTGTCTCCCATGTTGCCTACCTGGAAGCTGACTCAGACTGCACCCTTTGTGGCACCTTCACGTAGCATCGAACCCTTTTCCGCATCAACAATAGGTTCATCAGCTATCATCTTCCTATCTTTTCTTGGCCTTCCAGGTAACCTCCTCAAAGGTGGAGGTTGCAAGGGATCCCCTAGAGCTGGCTGCCAGTGGGTCTCATCATGTACTGGGTGCATAACATGACCATAAGCCTTTAAATAAGTATCCCTCACTACCTACAACAACAAAAAAAAAGATTTTCGACGACGCTTAATTCCCGACACTTTAAAAGATGCCATAAATAAGCTCTTAGTTGTGACACTTTCGCCGTAATGTAGCAAATTTGCCGACATAATTACATTTGTGTCACAAGCTTGCGGACACTTTTTTACGTGCCGCAAACTTAGTGCCACTTTTGATGATTTTGACATTAACCTTTGCAACATTCATTTATGTGTCACTAAATAGCGATACTTAAAATAAAATTTCATTAAAATTAGTTACTAAACGACTATGTTTTATGAACCGCACATAAGCAACATATGGTAAAACATCAAAAATTAAAAAAAAGGAAAAAATTGCTCTCTTTGATTAACTCACATCGCTACTAAAAAATGGAACCCCCCCCAATACACACACATAGAGACACACACCAATCTTGCCCTCTTTATTTGAAAGCTGGATCTAGACATACATGCCAATCTCTCTCTCTCTCTCTCTCTCTCTCTATCTCTCTCTCTTTCAAAGCTGAATCTTGTTTGCAATTGCTTTTCATGGACTCTTAAATCAGGGGTATGAACCCTAGATGTCCCTTCATACCCTTAATTTCTTCTCTCTCTCTCTCTCTCTCTATCTCTCTCTCTTTCAAAGCTGAATCTTGTTTGCAATTGCTCTTCATGGACTCTTAAATCAGGGGTATGAACCCTAGATGTCCCTTCATACCCTTAATTTCTTCTCTCTCTCTCTCTCTCTCTCTCCACCTCACCTGTTTAATCTGTCCCATTGTCTCTCTCAATCCCTAATCTGTCCCTTTGCTTTGGTAATCTTCCAAGTAGAAAAGGCATGGTTTTAATATAGAAAATGTAACTTTGATGCAGAATCCGAGCTACTTATATGATAAACGATGAGACCAACGATTCATTTGTTCCTGCACAGATAATTTACGATGCTTTTAATGGAAGATATCATAACTCCACTGGAGCCATAGTATTCCTATGCATCATATGGTAATCATTCTTCTTTTGTGGGCTCTCTGTCACAATTAGTTCTTCAAGAGTATTATCGTTTCCACAACTGTAAGACAGCACCCATAATAATTGTTCCTGAAAAATGTAAGATTTCGTCAGTTCTAACCTTAACTTTCTTGAAGTGTTTAAGATATCTAGTGAACTTTTGAAAAAAAAACTACTATTTTGAACCGCGGAAGCTGAAGAAAAACCAGTGATTTGATTGGATTTGTCTTGGACAAATGAGTTGTAGCGGATGTGAAGAAGACATGTTTGCTTGTGGATAATGCTTTTGAGTGCTGAATCCATTCAATATCACTTGTCGTTGTGAGTGTCTGTTTGCTTAAGCCGGTAAATATATTCTATCTTATCCTTATTTGTTAAGAAGCTAATGTAAGCAAGATGTTCTTTTTACCGCCTTGGATGTATGATAGTCTTAAAGTAGTTCATGTAGCTATCTCAAATGGTTCTATAATAAATATTCCATTTTACTTGTACAAATTGTGTAAACCCATTGATTTTAGTTGCATTGGCTAGTTAAGTTATTCTGGAAGGTGGACTTCCATTGAGGAATTTTGGCTTGATGAGGGCATTAGGGAGGAGCAGATTGTTAAATTGGATTTGATGGTGTAGAGAGCCATGCATGTTATGGGCTTATGGAGAAGTATTGCTTCTATTGTGTTGTTTCTCTATATAATATCTCATTTAGGGGCAGTCTTCAGAGCTTTAAAGGTTGGCGATGGGTATACGGAGGTGCGATCTTAGATTCTCGTATCACCTTGGTTAGTGGAACCCAATGTTTAGAAGATGGACTTCAAACTACAAGCTCTACTTGTCTGTCTAGAAATGTCCCTCACCTGGATGAGTTAATCTCTACAACACCCAAAAGAAAAAGAGGAGAATGAAAACTTACCATTAGCTGGTACAATATTTGATATTCTTGTCTCTAGCCTTGGTTTGAACACGCTTTGCATTCAACTAAGGTCATAACTTAAAGTTCTCCTCAGCCATGATAAGCCTTGGAAAAATGGGAACAACATATCCACTTACCCATCCACTTATTGAAAGTATGACGTTGAAGATCATGTTTAGTTTCAAGATGGGTAGTCCAAGGTAACAGCAACTGCTGCACAGAGCCACACAACATTTATCAGGACATTATGCTATGGGTGAAGTCTTCTCCAGGTTTGTGAGAATGGAATTTCGTTATCCCTGGATAAAGCATATACCTAGAAGAAAAAGACCAACGAAATTCCAATTGACTAGGGTAAAAAAGGTTGAGAAATACAAATTACATTAGAAATTCTTCTTGTGTTTATAAAGAAGATTGGAATTAATAGGTAAGAAAAAAATACTTCCTAAATATGTTGCAATATCAATGTCTGCGAATTGAGAGAGAAGTGGAACAAATATAGAGACATGACAATGACAACAATAGTTTCTTTAAAGAAAAGTTGCCCAGTAATCTTTTATATATACATATATGTCTCCCCCCTTTCGGGGCCAGTGTTCAGCTCAAATAGACCATTGTCAAGGTTGCAGACTCTTGTAATTTCGGTAGTCCATTAAGGACATCCCACAATTCAAATGGTCGTAAGTGGCAAGCGGCCATCTGGTCTAAGCGAATTCATTTGCTTGAGCTTATGGTTCAGTCATCAGTCTGAAGGAGATTAAAAGAAATTAAATCTCTCAGTCGTGATTACTTTTAGTATTTAAAGACCAAGTAGGATATTCTTGATCTTCATGCTCCAACTTGAGGGGGAGTCTTGACCAACATAAATATCTTGATAGAAAAGTTTCCTCCTTCCATTTCTCATTTTCCTTTTACACAACTTCATTACAGGATTAACTTTAGGTTCTGAGACTTAAGCTTTCCTTATGTATAAATTTGACCTTTCCTTTGTATGGATTTGAACTTTCCTTATGAACACATTAATCATTGGGTTAACCTTTCCTTACATTTTCTAGTTTCCTTATGTATAGCTTAATCATAAGGCTTTTAAGTTGGTCTGTGTATATATGAAGTGTAGGTTGAGAAGTTCATTCGCTTTGATATAATGCTCTTACATTTTCTTATCTTTTTTATTCTTCTTTGATGGATGCAGTTTTTGTGTGTGTGTGTGTACGCGCGCGCGCGCGCGTGTGTAGGGTGCATAAGCTGAACCTTTTATGACTACGATTTTTGGTAATATTGCACTTGTGTGTGTATGTGTGTAGTGTGCATAAGCTGAACTTTTTATGACTATATATTTTTTGTGATATTGTACTCGGGTGAATATTGTATGACCGTTTTAACTAGCTTTTAGTGATTGGTAAAACTGGACATATGTTAGTTTAAATTCTTGTTTGTAATAATTTAATTTAGCTGCTTAATCATCGAGCACTTCAATTGCTAGTGTATTTAATAAACTACTTTTCCTAACGCTAGTGAAGGTAATGAGTTGTCAAGAACAAGTTACAACATTAGTTTCAATGTTGGAAGGAAATCTCAATGCTTTTGTCGGATTTAAAAGTATCAACTTGCACTATGTTAAGGTTTTCGATGAGATAAACTCTTTATGTACTTATTATTTAAGGACATGTAATTTGTATGTTGTTGGAACAAGTATCTTTGGAAGGGTATTGTAGTAACATGGATTTGGACGAGCATGTGTTATAGTTTAATGAAATTAGATTTGTGGTTGGTCTGATAATTAGTTTATTTGCTCGTTAAAGTGACTTGGTTGTTGTTCTATTACAGATTGTCATTAATTCAAGTTAGGTGAATGTCTTTCTACAAATTTTCAGAATGGTTCTCGACATTTTACAAAATCTTGTGGCTTAATTTTAGTGACACTTGTTGAAAAGTGCTACAAATAGAAACGGCAGTTAAAAGATGATGCCATCAAATGTTTCCGGCACTTTCATGGAAGTGTCGTAAATTTATTAGCATTTTGGTGTAAGTGTCGCAAACTAAGTTGAATCACGGACTCCATAAGAGACACTTTTAACTATCACATATGCATTGCAAATCAACTGTCGACGCATATTGGAAGTGTAGAAAATATCCCGACAGACGATTTTGCGACACTTAGGAAAAGCATTGATGAAGTGTCGGGAAACTTTTTTGTGCACTGGCGACACTTTTTTTTGTGTCGCCAAAACCTTTTTTTTTTTCTTTTTCTAGTGTCTCCTATAGCATTCATCCACAAAATCAACCACATTCATTCTTTAAGTGTTGATGCATGTTGTTGCATGCTTGCAAGGTAGGCCTATAAGATTCCAAACCCTACAACAACAACTTCTTCTCACTAGATTCACAACATGCACCTTCCCAAGATCAACTACCTCAAACTCTGTACCCCCAGCACACATGACTATTTTACAAAACCTAGACTCAACAATTGCCAGTTTGCATTTCTTCATTATCTTTGGAGCTACCCTATCCTCCCAAGGAGTAGCCTTTTCAAACCTTTCATGTACCTTTGACATCAGCCTAGTTTTAATGCTATCAATCATGGATAACACATGTTTTCCGCTTAATTTCCCTAGCCAATTGTTGACGGACTCCACCACATTACTTGTTACTTGCTCATTCTTAATAGCAGGGTCAAATGTATACCTAGCTCGGGTCTCTACTTTATGCCCTTTTAACCACACGGCTGCTTTTGGTGATAAGTCCTCCATTTATCTCATAGCAAGGTTGAAGTCATCAACATTGTATGACTTAACAGCAGACCAAAAGTAGCTTTTAAGCTTCATGACATGGTATCTAGACCTAAAGTTGCATGCAATACCTTCTATGAGTTGCCTGTGGTATGATGTCTGCCAAGGCAATCTTAATATCCTGCAAAATCAGTGAAGTAGTTGATTTGATAAAATAAAATAGACTGTAAGTATGAAAGAAACCAAAAAAATGTAGGATCATACCTTTTGTTTATCAGACATGATCACCCATGGCTTTGGCTTAGGACCACCACATATGATGCTATAAAAATGATGCAGGAAAAACCTCCAACTCTGTGTGTTCTCACTCTCAACAACAACAAATCTCATAGGGAACAACCCACTATTCCCATCTAGACCCACAACAGATAGTAATACACCTCCATAAGGCCCTTTGAGATGGCATCCATCAACTGCAAGAAATGGCCTACAACCATCCTTAAAGCCATTTTGCACAGCTGCAAATGAAAAGAACAACCTGTGGAAGTAAGGCAAATCCAGGTTGGGTGGAACTCTTTGAGTTTTAAGCTTGAACAAGTTCCAAGATTAGTCTTCAGCACCTCATGGCCATACATTCACAGCTTTTTATATGACTCATCATAAGCCCCTCAATCTATTCCACTGCCTTCTTTTTTGCCATATCGAGCTGCATTCTATGGGCCTCTACACCATAGTTTTCTAGCAACAGCTCTTGCATCCCATCCAAAGTAATATCTAGATTACCCTAAATGTAACCAATCAACTTCTGTGCAATCTAAGTGGAATAGGCACAAGAATGTTCAGGGCCAAAACTCTTGATTTTGTAAGTTTTCCCATTAGGAATAGAAGATGCATATATCCTCCAATTACATCGATATGATTGCCATAGTGGGCAGCAATTCTTTTTTTTTTTCATTCCTATCTCTGACCAGCTTAAACCCATTCTGAATACAATAATCCCTCAAAGTTGCCCTGGAATGATGGACATCTTCAAACAACAAACCCTTATGCAGTTCAATTGTTTCACCTGCCCTATGTTTAAACAACTTTGCCCTCATGTATCTATCTACATTTACTACTTGAGCATCACTATTGTATAGATGTTTTTTCATCATCATCACAGCTGGACAACTCATCTTCACTTAATTCATGTTCATCTATCACAGGCTCTTCATCAGTCTCACTTAATTCTTCCCTTACTTCCCAATCATTATCCTCAGAAGCATCACTCATGTGGTGCATCTCCTCTTCATTGTCATCCTCACTATCACTCTCACTTTCTTCATTATCATATATTTCAAATGCCCTGCTAATCCCAGGTCTACTGTCATTTCTAGCTTCCCCTACATTTGGTTCTGAATAACTAACTGGTGTAGGTTTTGCCCTAATAGATTTTAAGAAAACATGAATCTCCCTAAAATTTTCATACAATGCAAACATGTCAAGTAAAGACTTATTGGATTTTATTTTAGCCTTGACATTGATTCCAAGCAAAGTAAAGTATAGGGCAATAGTTATACCTAACTCAGGAGGGAGGTCTTTCACCATTAGATCATTTGTATTAGTAAGCAATTCCATATGGTTGTATCCATCAGAATCCACATCAACTATGCTCTTAACAGTCTTACAGTAGTGGACAACCAGTTTATATCTCCTTTCAATGGCTATTCTGTAATACAATGATAAAGAGTTAGGGGTTTGAATTGGGGTTTAATTAAGGGTTCAATTAGGGCATTCAATTGGAGGTTCAATTAGGGTTTGATTACGGGTCTAAGTTAGGGGTTCGTTTGAGTGTTAATTTAAGGGTTTAAATTAAGGGTTAAATTAGGGGCTTTAATTACAAGTTGAATGAATTAGGGCTTTCAAGAGGGGTTCAATTAGGACATTTAATTGGGGGTTCAATTAGGTTTGATTACGGGTTTAAGTTAGGGGTTCAATTGAAGGTTGATTTATGGGTTTAAATTAGGGGTTCAGTTGGGGCTTCAATCACGGCTTGAATTAGGGCTTTTACCTAGTGGTACAATTAGGGCTTTCGATTAGGGCTTTTAGTTCGGGTTCAATTAACAATTCCATTTTATACATCAATTACAAGTTTAATTGGGCCTTTCAATTTCGGGCTCGATTGGGGCTTTTAATTTGGGCTTTCAATTACGGATTTTAACGAGGGTTTCAATTAGGGAAATCATGAAAAAGAAAGACCAGATGTGGTAAAGTAACTAGTAAAACGTGAAGAGTGAGGAAAACATACCTTCAAGTGAGAGTCAGAGTTCGTCAGAGTTTGTCCCGCAACACAGTGACACCAGAATTGGGTGGATCGCCTTTGAGATGAGAACCGAGACTTAGGGATTGTGATGCTTTCTTTTGATTTTGCTCTAGGATTCACTTTTGCGCATATTTACCCTTCTCTCAATCGCACAGTGAACCCCTACCTCTCTGCCAGTCAGTCTTCCCTCCAATTCCCAAGAACTTAAGTTTGCCCTCAAAATTCCAAGAAGACATCATGTGAGGAGCATTCATGTCTTTTTGCATCGCACCGTTACCACCATCAAGAAAAAGTTATTTTTTTAAGTAGAGTGCAATTATCAAAGTTAGTAGGAAATGAGTGTAATTAGGGCAAACCTCACAAAAGTTTTGTATAATTTGCCCAATTTGTTTCATACAGAATTTTGAATGTTGACAATAACATTAAAATTTTTGCTACAAATTTTTTTAAAAATGCAATCAATCCTATATCAAATACATCGAGAACAATAAGACCTATGCAACACTAATTTCTAAAAAATTTATATGTATACTATCTATAAAAGTATGAATGTTGTAAATCATTTCTGAACGATAATGTCCTCTGTTAATTACGTCAATAACACTCTTACCCTCCCTTTATGACTCCCTTTTTAATTTGGTTGAAATTAAATGGAAATTGGGTAATGAATCTATTATAAACATTAAAAAATGAAAAGTTTGAATAGAAAACAAAAAAAAAACAAAGAAATTGCTTTATTACTCCATTTTTAATTTGGTCAAATTGAAATAAATATTGGATAATGAAAACTGTGAATTTTTTTGGTTGCATTTTTGGATTAAAAACAATTAACCAATTGAAAAACTGAAACAAAAACAATATAAAAAAACTAAAATACGTGAAAAATCAGTTTAAGAAATGAAAAACTATTGGAAAAAATTAAAATAGAAAAAAAAATGAAAAACAGGGTGATGCCAAGGAAGTGGGTTTGCAGTCGACGTGGAGGTGACATAAAGAATGCAGTCCGAGTCAAATGCCAAGTATGTTGATGAAGGACACAGCAAGGGTAAAGACCAAGGGCTTCCCAGACAGGGCCTGAGGATGGTAGTGCTGCGAGGGCAATGTTGGGGGGTGACTACACGATGATAGTCATTGTCCGATGCTTAGGTCCAAAGTCGAGGTCCCGTATGTTTCTCTCGCTAGAACTATAAAGTGAGAAAATGAATGTTTGAAAAATGTAGCATCCCGGAAGAGCCGTCTACCTGGAGGAAGGGGAGTCTTCATGCCGGAGCACTTAGAGCTCCCTGACGGAGATAGTGTTCGGAAGGAGTCGCCTATCCCCGTGGGTGAGTCCTTGTGCCGGAGAACTCGGAGCTCATCAAGGTAGCATCCCAGATGAGCTGTCTACCCGATGAGCCGAGGTAGCATCCCGGAGGAGTCGTCTAACTGGCAGAAGGGGAGTTAAAGCTCCCAAGAGAAGAAAGTGTCCCAGAGGAGTCGCCTATCCTCGTGGGTGAGTCTTTGTGTCGGAGCACTCGGAGCATGTCAAGGTAGCATCCCGGAGGAGCTGTCTACCCGACGGGCTGAGGAAGTATCCCATAGTAGTGATCTACCTGGGGGAAGGGTAGTTAAGCTTCGGGGATGTGATATGGTTCCGAAGGATGAACCGGATATGGACAGTTCCAATAAGGCATGTTGATGAACCATTCCATATGTATATTCTATTTCTGTATTAAATATCTCATCGAAAACTTACCGCAGCTTGCCAGACAAAGGCTAAGAGAAAAAAGAACATGCAGATAGAACACAAAATATACTTCGTTCGTGTAATATCCCACATCGGATGTGGAATAGTATGAGATGACCCTTATAAGACCTTGCCAAGGAACTCATAAGTACCTACTTGGCTAGCCCTTTTGAGGGAGGCATTGCCCTGTGGTGGGGCGTGGATCGGGTCGTTACAGATACTGTAACATCCCAGAATTTTCCGGAACGTTAGACAATCGATCGATCGATAACACTAAGACAATAATGTCCTTAACCTCAATAAATAATGCAACAAGCTGTCAGAACAACTATCCGTCAATCAAACTATACTCTCAATCAACTATCATAATTAAAATACCAAGTCTAAGTCTAAGAAAATTTAAACAATAATTTTTACCCACGCAGGGGTTCTAACTATCAATACTAAACTTAAATTTAGATTCCTTAGCTAGCTCGGCTCTAATCCATGCTGAGGTAACTTACGGCTAATGCTGGCTATCACCTGCAGAAAGGAAGTCAAAGAAGAGTGAGCTTTCGAGAGCTCAGCAAGGTCGCACAAAGATTTAACATAACAAAACGATTCGGACGATTTTTCATATAAAACTTTTGAAGAGTATTTTCAATGAAATACAACACTTAGACAAAGATGAACAAAACGAACGATTTTACATTCAAGTCCAATTACAACTTTTTTTGTTTTTTAGGGATTTTGCTTTCGATGAAATCACTACAATACGATATAAACATAGAGATGAGTATTCAACTCAATCCCTTAAATAATAGTCATTTGAAACACTTCGGATATAATAAAGCATGAATGGATACTATTCAAAACAGTTCAAGTGTAATAAAACATAAACAGGAAACATTGAATATGAGCAGTATAGAAGCAAAGCCACCCCGGCAGTGCTCGATCGCTTTACATATGCATATGTACACTGACTAGTCCATCTAGGTACTAGTTAAACCTATCCAACAGACCATCCTTATAACGCCAACAATACAGACCATCCTTATGGCTCCCAAGTTACTAACTCATGTCAACATTGAGAAGGATTAAACTACAATTGAAAATGCTTTTCGATTATTGAATTCAATAAACAGATGAGCATGAAAAGAGATAAGTACAACTCAAAATATGTATTTTATGATGGTCAGATCAATAAACATATGAGAATGAAACATGAATTCCAAACGATCGCTATCAGGCTCAAATTAGGGTTTCATGGACAGTTTCAAAAATATCTTTTATACCAAACATAAAATCGAATCAATGTAGTTTGTAAGACTATTCTATAAGCATTTGAAAAACAGAGAACGAAATAGGGTTCGGACAGAAAATCCTTACCTCGTCGGAGCTAAGCAATGCTACCAAACCTCGATCAATAATCTCTGAATGAACCTAGATTGACAATTTATTTGTTAGAACATAATCTATGTCTAATATACTATAAGCTAATATCCACTACCCAAACGATGCTCACTTCTAACGCCGAAATCGCTCAACCCAAAACGCGCCTCGCACGCGGTTAACCTAACCGAAATCCCTATACACTCTTTAAATGTGTAATGATACTCCAAATGCACATTAAATTATAATAAAACACTTTTATGGCTTAAAACATTATAAAAAGTCAAAATATGAATTTTATGATATTTTGAATATTTTTGAATTAAAATAATTTCTTTAAATGCAATAAAAACCCATAAATTCCAAAAAATTACTTCCAACTGCAAACTAAGTCCAATAGTTTTTGTAATAGCTTTAAAATATGTGTAAAAATTATATAAATTTAAATCAGAAATTAAAAGCATTAAAACTATTTTTCAAATATTCATTTTGCTAAAAATAATGCGATATGGAAACCATAGCAAATCAACCCCAAAAATCATCAAAATTTTACTGATTCTTTATTATACTATGAAAACATTAGTATAATTTTTCCCATAACATTTTCAGGGTTTAATGGTTCCAAAAGAATTTCACAAACCTGAAACTGCAGAAAATATTAAAAATACATACAATTTCAGAAAATTATTAAAGTTAGCCAGAAATTCTAATTTAGTCTAAGGTATTATAATTTAAAATTTTATATGCTAACGACAAGCGTGCACTAACATATGCACGTACGAATTTAACGCTAACTCAAATACCCGCTTCGTACTTCTCTTCTTCTTTCCTCTTCTCTGCACTCACGGAACCTCAACGCCCACCACACTCAACACACCCAGAAATCACGCACACAAAATCCCACATTACACACACCCCATACACACATTCAAGCACACAACACACTCATTTATTCTTCATATACACTCACATTCATGCAAACACACACAAGACTGCCCAGCAGTCTATATACACGCATCACACACACACACAAAGCAATACACACTCTCACATACAGCTGCACAGCAGCTTACACACACATGCATCACACACTTTACACACACACACACACACAACACATGCAAACACACACACCTCACGGCTGAAATTTCAGCCCCTAACTATCTCTACTAACATATCTGCATTACAAATTGCACCCATAAACACCCTCTCATCCAAAACACACTACACAGCCACTCCCACTGCCTCACGGCAGTGGGTTTCTCCATGTGAAACACGCACACATATAGCCTTACACAACATACAAACACATACACAAACTGTTACACGCAAACACCCACTACACTTACTCCATCTTCTCCTCCCCCATTACATACATCAATATACAACACATACAAAAGAGACTCCCCATACCCACTGACTCCCACAAAGCACACTTCGAGGCATATAATAAACAAAAACCCACGCCATAACACCCGTTTGCACTCACAGAAGAGAAACACTTCCGTGCATAGCCCCGCACAAGCTACCCATGCACTCCAACACTGTCATGCACATATTGCACTAGCTCTTGTTGCTGCTCGCTCTCTCCTTTCATCAGCAGCCCCTTCTTCATCATCCTATGGTGGTGCATATTCCCCAAAATACAGCTCCAACAACTCTCAAAATGTTTAAGAACGAGCTGCGACATATGTGTTTTTCGTAGACCTAAAATTTAATCTCAAAACAAGTTTGCAACTAGTTATTGTCCCTCCCCGAACTGGATCTGAATCAAGCTACATGAAACATCCACATGATCTGCGATAATAGAGATCTCGCTCTCTTTCCTTGCAAACCCACGAGTGCAAAACATCCCTCCTGTTCGTATCCTGGCAACTCCGTAAACGTCGGTTGACGGCAGCCATGGGTACTCATGGCAGCCTTCTTTCTAACCCACAAACCCAAACCCCGCGACATCTCTATAAAACCCATATATACAAAGCCATAACACCCACAAATCTCACGGAAAATCTGGGTTCTCTCATGCCCCTGTACATCTCTGTTGTCGAGCACTGGGTCATAGCCACCATGGCTGTGATCTTCTCAACAGAACACATATCCTCACGGCTGTCCCTTAAACCATTAAATGGCATAGAGGAAGCAAAGTTAGGGAACTCACCGGAACCAAAATCCGATTGCCAGAATCTCCTTGATCTCTTCCTTGTGTCTCTCCCAGAACCTCTCTATCTTTCTCTCGAAATGGGTCTGGCGGCCTAAAGGGTGGGCTGCCCAGACAGTCTACGTAGGTTTAAATATAAAACCCTAAATGGAAAATCACAAAAGAACCCCCTTACGCTTTTATTAGTTGCTAAAAATTTACCCGAACCTTGTTTTATTGTGAAATGGCCTCAAATAATAACCATTTATGTGTTATGAAAATTGTTAACGGATTATTACGCTAACTCGTTTCAAAATTCATCGCTAATAAGCGCACCGATACTAAAAACAATTTTGTCCCTAAAATATATCGATTCTAAGAAAATTGATTCGTTGCTAGAAGTTGCTTGCTATATAATTACGCCGATACTAAAAGAAGTTGTCGTTTAAAAATATATCAATGCTAAAGAATTAGTTCATCGCTAAAATATACGTCAACAAAATTTCAACTACGCTGATCGTCACTAAACACTTCAATCATTATACCTTATAACTGTTAGCGTTAGATTATAATTTATGATTTCTAAAGTTGACACAAATACTGCTCACCAATTCGTCGCTAAAGCTCCAAACCAAAAATATATAAAATTTCGCCTCTAAAATTTATAATCAGATCCGAAAAAGTATCGGGGTGTTACAGTTCGACTAATCCAATCCATAACGATGTACCCGAAAATACAACATTTGTGTTTCAACATTCTTTCCCTGCCATTAGAGTTGGGCTTATGTTGGGCCTCTTATTGCATAGTTCCCTGAAGAAATAGATATGCCTAGCTATTTTATTCTATGGATAATGACGTGACTCCGTAGCGACACCTATTACGGTGAAGATAGTGTCCCGGAGGAGTTGCTTATACCTGTAGGATTCTGCACACTCCAGGGAATGGGTCGAAGCATGTTTCACGATGAAGGCAAGGTGCGCATGGTGTGGTGAAAGGATGGACAAACACAGTGTGCGTGGTAGTATGACAGAGAGCCAGGGACACGACTGTATCAGCAGCATGGCAAATGGGGGATGCAGAGTGTGTAAAGTACCGGGAGCATGGCATTGTGATAGAGAGCCTGAGGGCACGGCTATATCAACGGTAGGGATGCAATGGGGTGGGTCGGATTCGGATCTTATTAGATCCGCACCCGCCCCGGTAGCCAACTTCTGTGACTCCGACCCGCCCCGCCTTCGGGTCGAGAGATGGGAATACCATCCCTGATCCGATGGATTACAAAAAAACCCCGACCCCAACCTTGCCCCGTGATCCACTCCCTCAAACCCCACCACTACGCAACCATTCTGAAACCCCACCAAGAAGCTCAAAAAAGACCATGAAAATGCTTCATTTCCTCTTTTCTCTTTCCACAAAAAGCTCAAACATCACCAGAAGCACAAAAAGAAAAATGAAAAAACTCCAATCACAACTTTTAACACAGAATTTGATAATAAACACAGAAAATGAAATCAAAGTTCATTATAGCTTCTGATTCAAATTGTCCAAAAAATAAAATTTCTGGAGTCAACAATAATTGGCGACGCTGCGGTCCACGACAGAAGCATCTGTACACTGCTGCAGCAATCGGAGGTGGATGAGCTTCGGCGGCAAATTGGAGATGGTTGACTAGTGGAGACAAGCATTTGTATTATGCGGCAAAGACAGGTGTTGTATCACGTGGTCGTGACCGTACAGCGTACCAGCGTTGAGAGAACAGAGAGAAGTGAGAGTTTGAGAGAAGATGGGCGGCGTTGAGAGAATAGAGAAAGAAATGAGATTTGTGAGAAGATGGTGAGTTTGAGGGAAGATGGGACGGCAGAACAGAGAGGCAAGAGAGAGAGAGAGGCTTTACCCATTATATATACTATAAGATGGATGGCCGAGATCACTTAGAGCTAGGGTTAGGATAAAAATTAATTATATATAGGGTAGGGGCGGGGTGGTTAGCCTAAATATCAAATCTGACCCGTACCCACTGCGGGTTTAAATTTTATATACCATACCCACCCCGTAACCCGGTCAAAGTTAAGAAAACCCGCTCCTATAGGATCAGGGCGGGGCAGATATCAACTGATTGTGGATCAAATTGCCATCCCTAATCAACGTCATGACGCATGGGGTGCCACAAAGTGTGTGAAGTGTCGGGGGCATGACATTGTGACAGAAAGCCTGGGGGGGCTGTATCAGCGACACGACGCATGGGTGTGGCAGAGTGTGTGAAGTGTCGGGGGCATGGCATTGTGACAGAGAGCTTGGGGGCACGGTATTAGCAGTGCGGTGCATGGGCATGATGGAGTGTGTAAAGAGACGGGCATCGTGCTGAGGGCATGTGACACGGAGATGGTGCACAAGCATGGGTGACGGGCATTGCAGAGTTGGCACACCGACACAAGCGATGGGCATTGCAGTGACAGCACACGGACGATGAGGGTCACATAGTTGGCACACAGGCATGGAAGATAGGCATCGGGGATGCTGCAAGGCCAAGGGAGAGCATGTGTTGAATGAGAGGCAAAAGGCACGTTGTCCCCCTAAAGGGGAAGGTGGTCAGCCTTCTTGAAGGGAGGGTGGCTGACCCCCTAGAGGGGAGGGCGGCTGACCCCTAAGGGGAAGGCATGCCAAGGTTGTTTCATAAGGAGAAAATGCACGTGACTTGAGCATGCATCGCTTTGACCGGCTTGGGAGCGCTGAAAAATTAACCTTGACTATGGTGATGTGTGGCCCAAAAACGGGACCCCTAATGGGTCCATGGGTCGGCCGAGATAGGTTGGGAACATAAGCCTCCTGCGTATGGTGTGCACGAAGGGACAACCCAGCGTGCACTGCACGCATAAACACTTAAAAGGAATTTTGATGTTTTGTGGCCAGAGAGTCATTGGCATCGTCTCTGAACAACGAAGGTGAAGAGTAGGTGGCTCAAGCCACCTCGTTCACCAACTACTAAAGCTTGGGTGTGTAAATTTTGTCAAAGTTGCAAAAAAATTCAAGTGTGGAAGAGTGACAAAATGGTTAAGGGAGTGAAAAAGTGCTACCCTAAAGCATATAAAAAATTTGTTGTATAAAGAAAAATTGGTATGTTGGTTCTTGGTTTTGGTTGGATAGGAAAAAAAATGTTAAGTGTTGTGGGTGATATTTATGAAGTAGTGTAAAGAAAATGGTAGTGATGAAAGAGAGGGGAGAAGAAGGAAAAAAAGGGAGGAGTGGGGGGTGCCGGGCTAAGGGATGTGTGAGGAGGTGGACTTGGGGAGTGATGAGAGGGAGAAAGAGAAAAAACTAAAGTGTTGATTTTTGGAGAGTAAAGGAAGAAAGTGAGGGGATGAGGGGAATTAATGGGAAAGGGAGGAGAAGAGAGAGGAAGGGGGTTAGCTGTGAAGAGGGGGGTCAGCCGTGAAGGGGGGGTCAGCCGTGAGGGTGTAAAAGGGGTCAGTCGTATATGAGGGAAAATGGGGAGGGTCTTGGGTGAGGGGAATTGTGGGGGGAGGTAATATGTGAGAGAGGGGGAATTAAGGTGAAAGTAAAAGTGGGTAATGGTGAATGGAAAAGAAAGAAATGAGAGAAGAGAGGGAGAACTTATGAGTGGGTGGGGTGAAAGGGAGGAGTGAGTGGGATGAAGAGAGGAGTGAGGTGAAAGTGGGGAATTGATTGTGGGTCTTTCATGAGAAAGAGAGAGAGAGACATAGAGAGTTATAAGTGGTGAGAGTTAATGTAAGTAATGGATGAGGGAAAAGGAAGAATGGGAAGATGGAGGTGGGGAGACCCACGTGAGGGTGAGAAAGAGGAGTGAGTGGGAAAGAGAGGTGTGATGTGTAAAAGTGGGAAGGCAGAGGTAATGATGAAGTGAAAATATAAAGGGAAAGAGAGGAGATGGAGGCTTGTCTTGGATAGAGAGGAAAGAGAGAGAAAATTGTGTTGGATGATGTAAAGAGGGAAGAGTGAATGAAGAGAGAGAGAGAGAGATAGTAAAAGGTTGGAAGTGATTGAAGAGAGTGAGTGGATTTGTTTAATGAGAAGAGAGATGATATCAAAAGAGAGACAGGAAAGACCCACATGAGGGGCTGTCCGAGCTTGGGGGCTGCCCAGGCCTCAGGGGTGGGGCAAAAAAAAGTTTCTTTGAATTATTTTTTGGCCTTCCAAGGATGAAAGGTAAAGATGGAAAATAAAATTTGTATATATATATATATATATATATATATATATATATATGTATTATGGTGTTGCTCCCAAGGAAATTTTTCAAAGTGTATATAAAGAGAATGAGAAAGGTGTTGGGAGGGGTATGAAAATTTTTTGATGAAAATTGTTCCAAATGTAGGAAAGCGAATGAGGGGGGGGGGGGGTGGAAGGGGTATGAAAAATTTTGTTGAAAATTTTTCTAAGTGGTGGAAAGAGGATGAGAGAGGTGAGGGGTTACATGGCAGAGGTGAGGGGTTACATGGAAGAAAATTTTTGAATTTTTTTTGTAAGTCCCAAAAAAGGGAGAGTGCAGTTCGGGGAAGGGTGCCGAGGGAGGCCACTGAGGGTGGTAACTTGGCTGCGAGCAGGTAGGATGAGAGGGAAGTGGGGGCTTGGGATAGCGGGTTGGCATTGATGACCGACTGAGTCACAGAGGCGACTTAGGTAGCATGGCTCGAGCCACCCCCTGCACCACTTACCAAGTAACTGTGCAATGTGAGGCAGAAGGGGTAGGCAAGGGGTGAAGCCCCCAATGGAATGGGTGGTGGTATCAAGGATGGTGTCAGTAAACTTGTACAAGAGCAATGTAGCTTGAAAATTGTCTAAATCTGGAAAATATAACTTCATTGATAACAAAAGTAGGCGACGTGCCTTGGTACATAGGGATTGAGTACATGAAAACTTACAAAATGAAGGAAAAATTACAAGTGTGGAAAAAGCACTAGGGCTGGCCAGGGCTTGGGCGGGTGGGGCACAGGTTCCGTACTTAGAGTTTGAGCTCGTTAAAAGCAATCTTGTTAGCGAAGGCGAACTTGAGGTCCCTGCACCATTTGAGGCTGTGACCGACTTTCCGATGATAGGGGCAGTAATTGGGATGGGCTAAGTCTTCCGAGGTAGGTTCAAATTTGGCATCGGGCAAGGTTATGGAGTTATCGTTGATCCAGGTCTTGAAGAGAGCTTTAACTGTCTTCAAGTTGCATGGGTATTCTGGGGCAGGGGTCAGCTGCCTTCTCTTGTCAGGGTGATCGTCCTTTCCATGGGATCGGCACTTACGGCTATTGTCGTTGTCACTGGCTGCTTCTGCTGTCGCAGCTAGGGTAATATGAGTTTGGGGCTTTAGGGTCTTTGACTGACCGACTGAGTCATAGATGCATTGTGTAGCTTCATTGGGATGTCCCCAAGACCGGAGCTGGAGGTTTTCAGGATAGACCCTGTAGGTGTCTTTCATGTTCTTAATGCAAATGGGTACAAT
Organism: Escallonia herrerae; assembly: GCA_033070095.1. Taxonomy (NCBI): domain Eukaryota; kingdom Viridiplantae; phylum Streptophyta; class Magnoliopsida; order Escalloniales; family Escalloniaceae; genus Escallonia; species Escallonia herrerae. The sequence goes on along the minus strand of JAVXUP010003003.1, from coordinate 52,584 downwards.
GGTCTTATCCTTACTGAAGTCTGTGCACTCCAAGCACTTGTGATAAAATCATGTGACATAGATGTTGAGGTCGGTAGATTCTGAAAATGGTTTCATTGTGAAACTTGTCCAGAAAGAGATGGACCATGTCAGATTAGAGTGGATAGTACTGTCAGGAATCTGATGATACCAAGAGTAAGCGAGGTCAGTCAAGGACTTGTGAAATTCCTGAAGCTTCGAAGTGTCATCCTCCCTGTAGTGTTCCAGGGAGCCATCAAAATGGGTAAGGTGCTCTCATGCGATGTCCGCTTTGCCGTTGAACAGGGTGAAGGCTGGTTGCTTGTTCTTGACATGATAAGGCTTGGTAGTGAGGTTGTCAGAGTAGGGAGCATGGCCAGATAGCTTAGAGAGGGGAATGTGGTAAGGATAACTGCTTGAGACGGCGGAGGATGGCGTCAAGGTCATGCTTGTTAACATAAGAAGCATGAGAGGGTTTGTGTCCATCGGGATGATACAAGCACCAGAGTCCCTAGACGGGGCGACTTGAGGCATTAAGGGAATGACAATGGTAGAGAAGGGTTGATGGTGGAGAAAGCTTCTTGGGGTATGGCTTGCACAAGGGTGGTGCCAGTGGCAGGAGGCCGGCCGTCAGGAAGGGTCAATTGGAGCAAGTCGGGTGTATGACTGGTGTTCAGGCATCAACCGACCATGTTAGAGTTAGGTTTTATCTCAATTGAGTCGTAAGTCTTTGAAGTACTCCGAGCAAGGTTAAGGCGTGGCGCTATGGGTTGAGCTGTCGCGAGTTCTACCGTCGAAGGCCCGGAAGACCAAGGTAGTAGTGGTCGCGACACTGGGACCTGGGTTAGATCTGAATAGGAGGGGCCAACCCCAAAGCTTAGGATGACACGGGGTGAGTAGCATGTATAGGGTGGGGAGCTCTGAGGCCTTGAGAAGTCGGTGACTGTGAAGTTAAAACTTGGATTGATTTCTGCATTTTTAAGATGACAGCCATGAGAGAAGATTAGGAGTCTTTGAGTTCAGTGATGGTAGGAGTAAGGTGTTGGATTATGGCATTGATGATCACGGCCACATTGGGTGCATCCATCCTGGGAACATGTTGGAGTTGGTTGTGGCTAGTTTCCTCCTGGTCCACGAGGTGATGCTTTTCTTGGATGGATGGGTTGAGACTTTGGCTGGTAGTCCTGGTAGCCCTGTGTTGCTGAGGCATGGTTGCTTGGATGTGTTAGGCAAGGAAGGAACTGCACTGTGATGCTTACCTCCCCAGCGGAGTTGCCAAAATGATGCCAAGAAAAGTGGGTTCGCAGTTGATGTGGAGGTGCCATAAAGAATGCAGTCCAACTCAGATGCCAAGTATGTTGATGTAGGACACAATAAAGATGGAGCAAAGGCAGAGACTAAGGGCTTCCTAGACAAAGCCTGTGAAGGCGATGGCACGAGATGAATACATGACGACAGTCACTGTTTGATGCTTAGGTCCAAAGTCGAGGTCATATATGTTTTTCTCTATAGAATTTAGAGTGAGAAGGTGACTATGAAAAAATGTCTGAAAAATGTTCTGTCCCAAATGAATTCTCAAGACCACTATTTATAGAGGTTGAGATGATGATGTCATCACACAACAAGTGGCGCTCCCCAAGAATGACACATCACTGGGGGGTCCACAGGTGCCGGTGCTTCACAGACTGTCAGATCGCATATTCACCCGACCTGACCCGCACCCCATCGCTCTGTCTGTCTGGAAAGACTGGTTCCTACAGCGCTGGTGTGGCTAGAGAACCCCCTATCTAGCTACCAGTCCAAGGCCCTTGAAAAGTCCCACAGTCCTTGGAGTGATCCGGTGGTCTTAGTCTCTAAGGGTGCCGATGAAAGCCCCTAGTGTCGGGACATGTAGGCTTGTCACGTAGACACTTGGCGGAGATAGTGTCCCGGAAGAGTCGCCTATCCCGAGGGCCAAGGTAGCATCCCGGGAGAGCCGTCTACCTGCCAGAAGGGGAGTCTTCATGCTGGAGCACTTAGAGCTCCCTGACAAAGATAGTGTTCGGGAGGAGTCGCCTATCCCCGTGGGTGAGTCCTTGTGCCGAAGAACTCAGAGCTCATCAAGGTAGCATCCCAGAGGAGTTATCCACCCGACGGGCCCAGGTAGTATCCCATAGGAGCCATCTACCTGGTAGAAGGGGAGTTAAAGTTCCCTAGTGAAGATAGTGTCCCAGAGGAGTCGCCTATCCTCGCGGACGAGTCCTTATGCTGGAGCAATTGGAGCGCATCAAGGTAGCATCTCGGATGATCCATCCACACGACGGGCCAAGGTAGCATCCCGGAGGCACAATCTACCTGGCAAAAGGGGATTTGAAGTTCCCTGGCGAAGATAGTGTCCTTGAGGAGTTGCCTATCCATGTAGGTGAGTTCTTGTGCCAGAGCACTCAGAGTGCGTCAAGGTAGCATCCCGAAAGAGCCGTCTGCCTAACGGGCTGAGGTAGCATCTCGGAGGAGCCGTCTACCTGGCGGAAGGGGAGTTGAAGCTCCCTGGCAAAGATAGTGTCTCGAAAGAATCGCCTATCCCCGCGGGTGAGTCTTTACGCCATAGCACTCGGAACACGTCCAGGTAGCATCCTAGAAGAGCTGTTTACCTGACAGGCCCAGGTAGCATCCCGGAGGAACCATCTACCTGATGGAAGGGGAGTTAAAGCTCCCTGGCTAAGATATTGTCCCATAGGAGTCACCTATCCCCATAGGATGCTGCACACTCTGGGGAGTGGGTTGAAGCATGTTCCACGACCAAGACAAGGTGCGTAGTAGTACGATAGAGAGTCAAGGACATGACTGTATCAATGGCACGGAGGAGTGTTTGAAATGCTGGGGGCTTGACATTGTGACAGAGATCCTAGGGGATGGTTGAATGCCAAGGGAGAACATGTGTTGAATGAGAAGTGGGAGGCACTCCGACCCCCTAAGGGGGAAAGTGGTCGACCCTCTTGAGGGGAGGGCGACCGACCCCCAAGAGGGGAGGGCAGCCAACCCCTAAGGGAGAAGGCGTGCCAAGGTTGTTTCACAGGAGAAAAATGCACGTGACTTGATCATGTGTCGCTTTGACCTGCTTGGGAACATTGAAACATTGATCGTTGACTGTGGTGACATGTTGCGCAAAAATGGGACAACAGTGGGTCCATGGGTACGGCCAAGATATGTTGGGAACACAGGGTTAATTTATGCATCAAAAATTGGAAAACAAAAACAAGGCTAAATATGGCGCCAATTTGAACTGAAAATCTGTTCAGTTATTACAGTTGAAGACTAGGTGTTTTGTGCTTTATATCTCATATTGATGAAGCGTAAAGTACCTGATCTCAAAAATTACAAATTTAAGTGTATACCATAAACCAATTTAACATATGATGCCAAGGAAAGTGGGTTCGCAGTCGACGTGGAGGTGCCACAAGGAATGCAGTCCGAGTCAGATGCCAAGAATGGTGATGTGGGACACAACAAGGATGGAGCAAGGGCAGAGACCAAGGGCTTCCCATACAGGGCTTGAGGGTGGTAGTGCTGCGAGGGTGATGGTGCAGGGTGAATACACGACGACACTCACAGTCCAATGCTGAAGTCCAGAGTCACTAGAGATGTCAAAAGGGCCGGGCCGCTGGCGGGCTGGCCTGGCCCTAAATAGGCCCTAAGCATGAATAGTGCTGGCCCTAACCTGTAGAGCCTTGGGCCTGGGCTAGGGCCAGGCCTAATATTTTCCAAAAATGGCCCGGCCCGGCCCTAAAAAGGCAAGGGTCAGGCCAGGCCCTTGGCCCGTTTCTGGCCTTCTTTTCGGCCCTATTTTGGCCCAGCCCTTTGGCCCTAAACCATTTTGAGTCATTTTTTTCCTTTCCCCCTTCTTTCTCACACATCATTCTCTCTACACCTCATATTTTACTTTTTTATTTTAACTTTTTGGACATGCACATTTCTTTATATTTACTCATGTGAAAAGATTGTCTTTTTGCGAACAAAATTACTCTTTGTTGCTAATCAATATTCTCAAATAGAGTAAATGTAAAGCTCTAAGGCACTTCATTAGTCACAAGAACGATATTGAATAGTTTAGGGCCTATCAATTGTACTTATTTTGTGAATGAGTATTTTTTCAACACAAAAAAGAAAAAAAAAGGGCATGGGCCGGCCCTAGGCCCGGCCCTAAAATTAGGGCCTAGGGCTTGGGCCTGGATAGGTCCTCCATTTCCAAGATTTGGGCCTGGCCCGGTTTACAAGGCCCGAAGCCCAAAATGGCCTGGCCCTTTTCTGGCCCGCTGGGCCCAGGCTGGGCCGACCCAAGCCCGGCCCTTTGACACCTCTAAGAGTCACGGTTCTGTATGTTTCTCTCTCTGGAATTCTAGAGTAAAAAAGTGAAAAATGCTCAAGTGTCCATCCCCAAATAAATTCTCAAGACCTCTATGTATAGAATTGAGATGATGATGTCATCACGCGACACGTGGTGCTTCTCGGGAGTAACACGTCACCGAGGGGTCCACAGTTACGGGTGCTCCACAGACTTTCGAATTGCATATTCACTCGGCCTGCCTCGCACAACGTCGCTCTGTCTGTATGGAAAGATTAGCTCCTACAGGGTGTGGGCAAAGAACCCTCTTGATCTAGCCACCAATTCAAGCCCTTGTAGAGTCCCACAGACCTAGTAGTAGTGGAGAAGACCCGACGCCCAACTGCCAGGTAGACTAGGCGTGATGCCTTCTAAGGACCTGCTCCCGTCGTAGAGAGACTCGAGGGTCATAGTCCATAGGGGTGCTGATGTAAGCCCCCAGTGCCGGAGCACGTAGGCCAGTCATGAAGACACCCTGGCGGAGATAGTGTCCCGGTGGAGTCGCTTATCCTACGGGTGAGTCCTTTTGTCAGAGCACTCGGAGTGCTTCAAGATAGCATCCTGAAGGAGCCATTTACCTGACAGGACGAGGTAGCATCCCAGAGGAGCCGTCTACCTGGCAGAAGGGGAGTTGAAAAGCTTCTTGGCGGAGATAGTGTCCCGGAAGAGTAGCATATACCCATGGGTAAGTCCTTGTGCCGGAGCACTCGAAAAGCGTCGAGGTAGCATCCAGGAGGAACCGTCTACCTGACGGGCTGAGGTAGCATCCCGAAAAATCCGTCTACTTGGCAGAAGTGGAGTTGAAGAGCTCTCTGATGGAGATAGTGTTCCGTAGGAGTCGCCTATCCCTGTGGGATGCTGCACACTCCAGAGAGTGGGTTGAAGCATGTTCCACGTCCATAGATGGGGCGCATGGTGTAGTGCGCGGGGGGCATGTAACATGATTATGGTGTATGGGAGCGATAAAGTGCATATGGTGCCAGGGGCATGACATTGTGACAGAGAGCCTGGGGGCACGACTGTATCAGTGGTGCTGCACATGGGCGTGGCAGAGTGTGTAGAGTGCCGGCGCGTGGGCATCGACGATGGGTGTCATGGAGATGATGCCTGAGTGATGGGCGACGGGGGTGGTAGTGGCTGTGACGGCACGCTAGCGCAGGCGACGGGGGTCCCAGAGACAGCGCTCGGATGACAGGCGATGAGCGTTGCAAAGTCGGCACTCTGGCATAGGCGACGGGTGTCGCGGAGACTACGCCCAGGTAAAAGGCGATGGGGGTCGCGGTGAAGGTGCGCGGGCAGGGGCGATGGGGGTCACAGAGATAGCTCCCGGGCGACAGGCGACGAGTGTCCTGGAGACGACGACCGTACGACGGGCAAATGAGCGTCGCGAAGTTAGTGCACGGGCGCAGATGTAGGCAACGAGGTTCGCAGAGACGACGCATGGGCGTGATTGACAGTGGTCGCATAGACAGTGCCTGGGAGACAAGTGTTGCGGAGATGACGGCCGGGCGATTGGCAACGCGCGTCGCGAAGTCTACGCGGGGACGCGGGCGACGGAGGTCGCTGAGATGGCGCTCGGGCAACAGGCAACGAATGTCGCTGAGACGATGCCCGGGCGACGAGTGTCACGAAGTTGGTGCGCGGATGTGGGTGACTGCGGTCACGGAGACGGCATATAGGTGCCGGTAACGAATGTCGATGAGTCGATGTGGGCAACGGACGTCGCGGAGTTGGAAAGGGAGACGGACGTCACGAAGGCACACGATCCCTTGAAGAGAAGTGAAAGTGCTAAGGGGAAAGCCAAAGGCCAACTCTTGGGGGAAGGCCAATGCCAACCTTTGGGAAGCCAAGGCCAACCCCAAGGGAGGCCGAGGCCGACCCCAAGGGGAAGGCCAAGGCCAACCTCCTTGGGCAAGTGCCAAGGCACATCGACGGGCGACGTGGGGCATGCAACGGTTGAGGCACGATGAGGACTCGCACAAAAATGAGTTTCTTCGTGAAGAAGTAACGTAACAAAAGTGAGAACTGCACGTGACTTGAGCGTGCATGTTTTGACCGGTTGAAAGCATTGAATATTGACTTTTGATTGTGCCGACCTGTCGTCCAAAATATGACTCTCACTTAGGGCTGTAAATGAACCAAGCTGTTCACGAACAGCTCGATGTTCGTTCTCTTTAAAACTCGTTCATGTTCATTCATGTAATAAGTGAATCGAACACGAACACAAATTTAGGGCTCGTTTAATAAACGAGCCGAGTTTGAACATAATGCTGTTTGTTTATTAATGTTCGTGAACAAGGGGGCCCGTTTATTTAATGAACCGAACACGAGCTGAGTCTTAAACAAACATCGGTTAGTTTATACTCATTAAAAATTACAATATATTAGACTTACTAAAAATATCTGTGTGTGTATTGGGAGGTGTGTTAGGACGTGGAAGCTCTTGGATCACTTATCCTCACCAAACTCATTTCCCTTCTCCTCAGAGTTCAGAGACATTCAAATCAAGTCTCAAACCTACACACTCGTGCCCCCTCTCTCATCACTACACCGACGGGCGGCGACGACCAGACCACACCCCACGCCGCCGGCAAACCACCGTTCATATCGCCTCCTTCTCTTTGATTCTTGAACAATTAAGCGCCCTGTGCCCCCTCTCTCACATCACATAAGATCACCACCGGCCAGACCACACCTTACGCCGCCGCCAGACCACCACTCATACCGCCTCCTTCTCTCTGTTTCTCGAACAGTCAAGCATACTTAGTCCCCTCTCTCTCATCACACAAGATCACCACCGCCAGACCACCGCCCACATCGCCGGCCAAACCACCGCCCACACAGCAGGCCAGACCACCGCCAAGTCAGGCCAGAGGCTCATAAACGGCAGCTGCTCCTCCACAAAAGCCAAGTTGTCTGATCTCTGAAGGCTCTCTGATCGGTATCTTCTCATTCACAGTCACGGACAAGCTAATTAGAGCTTATTGCTCTAAAGTGATCAGATTAGATCTCTTTCTCTGGTATGTTTTCAACTCTCGGAAGTATGATTTGAATGTTTTCTAGTTTCTACTCTTTCTTTAGCTGGTCATGGGCATGTATTCTCATAGAAAAATTATGTACCTTTTCACATTGTTGTATATAACAAAACTACCGGAATACTAATAGAAAGGAGAAGATGGGAGTGTTGATTGAACCAGTGCTTGTTATTTGTAGTTTCTCTTTGAACCAATGCTGGTTATTGCATTACTTTGATAATTGATTATCACTTCTGTCGGAGACCCTGCTGGTTATTTCTAGTTTCTCTTTCTCGTTTATACTGCCAATGTAGGAATTTGAAGGGATAGTTAGCCACACCTGTAGTTGAGACTAGAATTTAGCTTAGATTTTAGCTGAGTTTCAGGCTGAAATTGAGAATGGTATTCCCCAGGCTGAAAGATGATGAGTTTAATTCTTTACGTCAATGACCCTTTTTTCTTTGTTCTGCCCAATTTTGGGTTGTAGAGTAATTTATTTAGAAATTTTGTTTTAGATATATCTAGTGAAGAGATAGAATTATCATCAGCTTCTTCTATATCTGATAACTCATCTCGACCGGGACTTTCGAAGTCAAAGGGCAAGGCTATAATTATGAGTGAACTAGTTGGGGAGGCTATTGTTGGTGAGGTAGAAGTTAACACCATGTTTAAAAGGCGGGAAAGAAAGAAAACTTCTCCGGTGTGGGACTTCTTTGTTGACGTGACTCTAGCAAATGGTACGACAAAGTCAAGTGTAAGCTTTGCAATGCTATCCTCAATAAGACAAAAGGTGGCACTACAACTCAGCTTCTGAGACACTGAGATACCTATTGTCCTAAACGTGGACTAGCTGCTACAAATCAATCTGTGATAAATGTTGAGCTTGGAAAGATGGAGTATGAAGTCAGCAAAAAGGACTTCAAGTACAATCATGTTAAGTTTAGGGAGGCTGCTGCACAAATGATTCTTGTCCATGAGTACCCATTTAACATGATGGAGCATGAATTCTTTAATCGATTCATGAGGACAGCCACCCCCTACTATGAAAGTATTTCTCGAGCAACCGCTAAGAGTGATGTAATGGCAACCTATGAGAAGGAGAAAAAGAGCTTGAAGGCAACTTTCTTAAGTGTTAGCAAAGTTAGCCTTACTTCAGATTTTTGGAATACAGTACATTTTATTGATTCCGATTGGAAACTACAGAAAAAAATATTGAACTTTTGTGATGTGCCACCTCCTCACACTGTCCTAGTAATATGTGAGGCCATTACTAAGTGTTTAGATGATTGGGGAGTTGGCAACAAGGTGTCAACTGTGACTTTTGACAATGCATCCAACAATGATGCAACAATTAAGTATTTGAAAGAAGATTTCTCATTGAAAAGAAGTCTTTTCTTTGCGGGGAAGATATTTCACGTGCGATGTTGTGCCCATATCATAAATCTTATGGTGCAAGACAGACTTAGTGAGGTCAAGCATGTCATTGAAAATGTTCGTGAGAGCGTGAAGTACATTAATGCTACAGAATCTCGAATTATCATGTTTAGTGACATTGCTAAATCACTAGAGTTGCCTGAAAAGAAGCTCATTTTAGATATGGCCACACGTTGGAACTCAACACATGCTATGCTGACTGCAGCACTAGAGTTTAGGCAAGTGTTTCCATGGTTTTCTGCCCGTGATGCAAATTATTTATGGCTGCCTGAAGTAGAAGATTGGAGAAGAGCTGAAGAAGTGTGCAGGTTCCTAGAGATCTTTTGTGAGGTCACGATATCATATCGGGGACCAAGTACCCTACTGCAAATATGTTTTCTTCCGGAGGTGTGGAAGATCAAGGAAGCCTTAAATGAGAATAGTAGAGATGAAAACAGTTACATGCGATCTATGGCGATGAAAATGAAGAAAAGTTTGATAAATACTGGGGTGAATGCAATCTGTTGATGGCCATTGCTGTTGTTTTGGACCCAAGGTATGGCTTTTCTCTACATTTTCCCTCTCATTGCAGCATATAATAAATACTTTTCACTTTTTCAGCCTTAATATCTGTATAGAACTTGGTCCACACTTGTTGAAATGCTGGGTCGAGTGAGAGAGAGAGCTGCCCCACAAACCATCTCTTCATGCATCCTAATAGTTTGTTCTTTATTCTTTTGTGTTCTTTCCATTTCCACTAGGAGTGGGTCTAAGTAGGCAGATTCAAGCACCTCAACTCTTATGGAAAGAGCTTGTTGAGGGTTGATGTTCTCAGAATTTGCAGCAATATATGTGTTCCTGTTTGGTTGAAGAGTTTGATTCATTCACATGCAAAGGCAGCTACCATGGCTAGCTACTAGAGAAAATAGCATGAAAGAGCTTCAAGTGAACAGTTAGCAAAAATCTAAGTACTACTTTATAGTTAGCATGAATGAGCCCTATCATATACTCTTTTGCTAATAATTGTTAAATCAACTTTTCATTAAGGACATTACATTGATTGTTGGTTAATTTTGTCCACTTTTTGATGAATCTAAGTACTGCTTTACATGTTCTTTGCTAGGTGCAAAATGACATTCATTAAATTTTGTTTTCCTAAGATCTACAATGAGGTTGAGTCGAAAAAGAACATTGAGTTGGTGTCAGTTTGCTTGCTTGAGGTGTATAAGGAATATGTCTTGAATCATGCTATGCATTGCTCGAATGTAACCAGTGTTGTGGGAGGTTCTAGTAGTACTACTTCTACCTACAAAGCTAAAGGGAAGACAAAATATGATCTTTATGTGAGAAGCATGGAAAATGTAATGCCTATTAAGTCTGACTTGGAAACATACCTTGAAGAAGGAGTATACAAATGTGAGGTGAATTTAGAGTCTCAGGTTGATGTTATTGGGTGGTGGAAAGCGAACAATCTTAAGTATAAAATATTGTCAAAGATGGCGGTTGATATACTTTTTCCAATCACCACAGTTGCTTCGGAGGCTGCCTTTAGCACCAGTGGTAGGGTTATAGACCCTTATCGTGCATCATTATCAACCAAGAGTGTGGAAGCTTTGATATGTGGAAGAGATTGGATACGTTCCTTGTACAGAGTAAAGGAAGTTTATACTGTACGTTATTCACTCACTTATATTTTTGCTAAAGTTAACAACGTTACTTCATTGTGTTCGAGTATATTATACACAATGTTTCTTGCTAACTTCTGTCTTTTATTTTTTATTTTTTATTTTTGTAGCGCACAACAAAGGAAGTGAGAGAGATTGAACTGCCTCAGTAGTAGTATATGTAATACGGTATTCGGTCCATTGAGTAACGTCACACTTGAATGTTATTTATCCTTATGAAAGTCAAAAAGTGTGTATGATTATTATTTGTTTAAACTCATAAATCTTTTATCGGTTATGTAGGACAAAATCAAGGAGGAAATTGTGACTTTTGTTGTGATTGCATGGGAGATACCTCTGTCTAGATTGTTTTTGGGAGTATAGCCACATCTTTTGTACAAGAATTTTGCATGACCTTTAATTTGCTACTTTGAATGTTGTAAACTTGTAATTAAGGTATTCAAGCATTTTGCATCAAGTCGATTGGTGCATATATATGGAAAATTGTTTAAACTCTTAATTGTTGGTTTTGTTTTTTTGCAGGACTAATTAAAGGGAAAGCTGCACTTTTTTTATGGATTGCATGCTTGATACGCTACTTGGACTATGTTGGAAGTATAACTGCAGATTTTGTACATGCGTAGTTACGTCTTTTGTATAAGGCATTATTTTGTAAACTCTTGTCTAATGCAGCAGTTGTAATTAGTAATTGGCATTATATTTGTGGCTACAGTAATGTATGTATGGAAGAACATAATTGTTAATTACCAATGGGTTTCCAGATTATCTCTAAGTTAATTTAGTTAGTTTGTAGTAATAAGTTGATACGAACACAAACACGAACTCAAGCTCGAGCTCGATTCGTGAAGCTTAAACGAACGAGTCGAGTCGAGTTCAATCTTTTGATTATTTTCACGAACCGAACACGAACACAGAACTATATATGCTTAACGAACACGGGCCGAGTTCAAACACAACTTTAGAATAAACGAACGAGTTCGAACATGATCATGTTCGACTTGAACTCGGTTCATATACAGCCCTATTCTCACTGGGCCCTTAGGTGCAACCAAGATAGGTTGAGAACAACATATTACAAAAACGAAAACGTAGAGTCATTGTTTTAATTTCTTTATTTTCAACAGTAACATTAAACATTTTTTCAATTCAAAGGAAGATTTCTAAATCTTGAAACGATTACAATTATGAATATGTTCAATTCAATAATTACTCTCGATGATGTGCTCGCTCTCGATCACATCCACGTGTGACGCATAGTCAGTACTAGCTCTCCCACCCTGGATTTGGTAATCTTCCCATCACCAATCTGTCGCTCTCTTTGGTCGATGGCAAGGAAAATGTAACCCCTACTAGGGCGGACGGAGGATTCGCACAGCTCTTCAACTAGTAAACAGGAAATGAGCAGGCGACGGCTCAAGACATCTCTCTCCCAATCCTTCACCAATTACTATATTTCCCCCGGAGATTCTTCACTTCCTCCCCCGACAATCTCGCCGGATTAATCGGCCCCGACCTCACCCTCCCTAATAACAACAGCTCTTGCCCAACTTCACCAGACAAATCCTTAATCGAGCCCAATCTAGCCCAAGAACTTGCCCTTCTGCGTGACTCATTATTAAGCCCAAGCTGCACTGACAAAACCCTCGAGCCTGGTAAGTCCTCGAGCGATGCCTATATGATATCGAACGCTATTAACAATATGAACGACGGGTTCATGAACAAAACCCAGAAATTCCTTAGGCAGTACAGGGATAAGTTGAATGAAACCCTAGTGGTTGATGTCTTAAAACTTGTACAAAATGCTGAATTGGGTGTCAAGTTTTTTATGTGGGCAGGTGGGCAAATTGGGTATAGTCATAGTTTAGCAGTGTATAACGCGTTGTTAGACTTACTAGGTTGCGAAGGAAGTGGCAGGATTCCTGATCAGTTTTTGAAGGAGATCAAGGGTGATGATAAGGAGGTGCTTGGGAAGTTGCTTAATGTGTTGATTCGAAAATGCTGTAAAAAAGGGTTGTGGAACATGGCATTGGAGGAGCTAGGTAGGCTTAAGGATTTTGGGCACAAGCCGTCTAGGGTTACGTACAATGCGTTGGTACGGGTGTTTGCTGAGGCGGGGAGGTTGGACTCGGCCTATTTGGTTCATAGGGAGATGGCAAGTTTTGGGTTTAGAATGGACGGTTGTACGTTGGGTTGTTTTGCTTATTCTTTGTGTAAGACGGGGAAGTGGAGAGAAGCGCTTGATTTGATCGAGAAGGAAGATTTTTGCCCCGATACGGTGATTTACACTAAGATGATATCTGGTTTATGCGAAGCTTCGCTTTTTGAAGAAGCTATGGATTTCTTGAATAGGATGCGGTCTAGGTCTTGTCTTCCTAATGTTGTAACGTATAGGATTTTGCTTTCTGGGTGTTTAAACAAAAGAAAGTTGGGTAGGTGTAAGAGGATTCTTAGCATGATGATCACCGAAGGTTGTTATCCTAGTCCTAGAATATTCAATTCTCTAGTTCATGCTTACTGCAGATCAGGAGACTACAGTTACGCCCATAAATTGCTTAAGAAAATGGAAGATTGTGGTTGCCAGCCAGGTTATCTGGTATATAACATATTGGTTGGTGGTATTTGTGGCAACAATGATTTGCCAAACTCTGATATGTTAGAATTGGCTGAAAAAGCTTACAGCGAAATGCTTAGTGCAGGGATTGTGCTAAATAAAGTCAATGTCAGCAATTTTGCTCGATGTCTTTGCGGGGCTGGGAAGTGTGAGAAAGCTTATAAAGTTATTCGTGAAATGATGCGTAAGGGTTTCGTACCTGATAATACTACGTACTTGAAGGTTATTGGTTTTCTTTGTAATGCCTCCAAGGTAGACAATGCTTTCATACTGTTCCAAGAAATGAAAAAGAATGGCATAGTTCCAAATGTATATACTTACACAAACTTGATTGATAGTTTCTGTAAAGCTGGTCTCATTAAGCAGGCTCGATGCCTCTTTGATGAAATGGTAAGGGAGGGTTGCAAACCTAATGTGGTGACTTATACCGCTCTAATACATGCTTACCTCATAGCAAGGAAGTTATTAAATGCAAATCAGCTGTTCGAGACAATGTTATTGGAAGGTTGCATTCCGAATATCGTCACGTACACTGCTTTGATTGATGGTCATTGTAAAGCTGGAAGGATTGAAAAAGCTTGCCAGATTTATGCGAGAATGAGGGGGATCGGGGAAGTGCCTGATTTAAATATGTACTTTAAGGTTGACAACGACAACACAATTGCGCCAAATGTTGTTACGCATGGAGCTTTGGTGGATGGTTTGTGCAAAGCACATAGGGTTACTGAGGCCCGCAACCTGTTGGATGCCATGTCCGCCGAAGGTTGTGAGCCAAATAGTATTGTCTATGATGCTCTTATTGATGGATTTTGCAAGGTTGGGAAGCTAGATGAAGCACAAGAGGTGTTTGCTATGATGTCTGAACGTGGGTACATTCCAAGTGTTTTTACTTACAGCTCTTTGATAGATAGATTGTTTAAGGATAAACGGCTGGATCTTGCATTAAGAGTCTTGTCTAAAATGCTAGAAAATTCTTGCCCTCCTAATGTTGTAATCTACACAGAGATGATTGATGGCCTTTGTAAAGTTGGGAAGACCGATGAAGCCTACAAGCTTATGCTGATGATGGAAGATAAAGGTTGTTATCCAAATGTTGTGACTTATACTGCCATGATAGATGGCTTTGGAAAAGCTGGTAAAGTGGACAAATGCCTTGAACTCTTGAGGCAGATGGCCGCCAAGGGTTGTGCTCCAAATTACATAACATATAGGGTTCTAATAAACCATTGTTGCTCTGCTGGCCTTCTGAATGATGCTCATCGACTCCTGGAGGAGATGAAACAGACATATTGGCCAATGCATATTGCAAGCCATCGTAAGGTCATTGAAGGCTTCAACAGAGAGTTCATAATAAATCTAGGTCTTCTAGACGAGGCAGGTAAAGATGACTCTTTGCCAATCATTTCAGTTTACAGACTTTTGATTAACAGTTTTAACAAGGCTGAACGACTGGAAATCGCTCTGGAGCTATATAAAGAGATCGCACCCTCTTTACTGTTTTCGTCCATTGACAAGGGTATCTGTTCATCATTGATAGAGAGCCTCTCACTTTCTGGTAAGGTCGAGAAGGCTTTTATGTTGTATGTAGACTTGATGCAAAATGGCGGAGTTCCTGAGCTGAGTGACTTCCTTAACCTCATCAAGGGACTTATTAGGTTGAACAGGTGGGAAGAGGCACTTGAACTTTCACATAGCGTATGTTATGTGGTACGTGACTTTAAACTCTTATGTTGAATGCACAAATTCACATACATGTTGGGTGCTCATATACCAGGTCCCTGCATATTATTTCTGAAACGTAATACCTTTCTTACACAGCAGCGACATTAAATCTGGAGATTTATGTTCAGTGTGAATTGCTGAGAAATATTTTATGGAAAAGTTACCTTCACCACTAGTTTGACAAATAAACAGTGTTCCCCTTTGATAGTTTGGTAATACAATTGGTTTCTGATGATGACAATAATCATTTGGAGAATCTCTTCCCATTATGTAAAAGCATGCAAACCGTATCTATCCAGCCCCTCCTAAATATCTATGTTGTTTAGAATGACTGATTAGGTTGACATGAATGCTATTCTCCTGCCTTAAATGAATATAAGCTCTTTCTTCTGCTCTCACTCGAAGGTGATAGTATCTTTTAAGAGTAGGAGTAGTTTTTTAAGTTTTCCTGTAAGTAATGTGTTTTTTGTTGCATGATGATGATACACTGCAACTTGAGGGTTTCCTTTTGGTATCCTTTTTCTTTTTGAAGTAGTGTTGTGCACTGCCCAAGGATTTTTAATTATTTCAATTTTTTTTTTGGTGTCATTGTCAGACATGGTTTAGAAGATCAACCTTCAAAGAAGCATGTTGGCTGTACTTAAACCCCCAGTTAAAAATCCAACATGTTTTACTAGATAGCATATACAATATGAGCTAAACGTAAAAAGGACGGTTGACATATAGGAAACAAGATACAAGGTGTTAAAGTATAAATGGACGATCACATATTTTGAATATCACATCAAATAAATCTATGAACGTCTCGTCAAAAACAGGCGGAAAATTAAGGAAAAGGAAAAAAAAAAAGATCAAGAGAACAAAATGGGGACTGTATAGTCTCAGACAGATTAAGTGCAACGTGACATTGTGTTTGCTAAATATTTATGTAAAAACATTCCCATTACAGTTCCCTCTATTTTGGTTACTTCAGTGTATGGCTCCAACTAGATAGGGCAAGGTTGGTATTGCCTTATTAACAATTAGTGGCTATATTAGGATGAAGAATTTGTTTGATAGGAGCGTTAAAATGTATGATAATGCGTGGTAATTTCAGAGGACTCATTGCTTTTTTCCTCTACAGTTCTTCATATTTCCAGGATTTATTTACAAGGACACAAGTGGAAAATTCTGTCTGGAAAAGGCTGAATTTCTGTTATGTACTTTATCCAGCTGAATCTTTACTGTATCTAGTAAACTGTGCCTGAGAAAGAGTCTGTTGTTTAATAAGCATCCTTATCTTACGGTAGATTTATGTGTGTGGCTTTGTTGCTTCCACATATAAACCTTGAGTTTATGCTATGCTTCAGATGCTGCCTTAAAAAATCTGGTTCTTTTTAAAATTTGGTTGCATGCAACACGTGGTCACTGAGCATGTTATGCTATTTTTTTTGCTTGATTTCTGTGATACTAATCAGTTGTTTGAATTCCTCCGCTTCTGATCAGGATATCCATTGGCTTACTATTGAAGATATGACCTGAAAGGAACTAAGTTGTGCGTTGAGATTTTGTGATCTTACTCCTGCGCTCTTTTGTCTTGCACTGCCTCAATGCGTGTTTGGGCTCTCCAGGCATGCATGTAAGCGTTAGTTGAGTACTCAATTGCTGGTAGGCTGTTCGTGTCGAGTGATAGAGAAGTGGAGAAAGATCGTTTTGTTCCTACAGAAGATTGATTCTTTGTTTATCAATGCGTATGATTCTGGTATGTCTTGAACTTTGTTTTCAATAACCATTTTACATACAAATATATGTATATTGGTAGTTTTTATTCAAGTAGTGATGTTGCCTGCACCTGATGTTGCTCATGGGGTATAATGCAGGTTGGCAGAACTGAATTTTCTGCATCACTTTCTTATTTCTGAAAATATCTGCTCTATATAACCTGGAGTTACTTGTACGCTGAAACAGGGCCTCTACTTAGCTGGGTAAAGGCTGCATGCAACTAACCTTCTTAAGGTCCCGCGATGCCGGGTGCCTTGGGCACTAATACCATGGTTGGTATTGCTTTTCACTTTTACCCCGCGCTTGTGTACTGCAGTGAATTTACTTTTGTTCACTTATTTTGGCTTGGAGCTTGTTGACAAAAGAGCAGCACAACTAGGTCTAACTATCAGTCTTGACTGCCATTCCTCAAGCCGGACCCAACGATGTTGCTTGAGGGGCCTATCTTGGTGCCTACCTCTGTAACATTTTGTACAAGTACTTGCACAAACTCATTACGAGTCAATCTGACTTTTGTAGAGTGGGTGGTGCTGAGCTTGTTTAGATTGATATTATGGTACAGAGTTTCATGCACTAGATCCACTGGGGGGGGGGGGGGTGTCAGCTTGTTTTTGTGTTTGTGTGGTGTATTTAGTCAGGCTGGCTTGAAATAGAATCCAGTCTAGGACCAGCCTACTTTTGACCCTGCTCAAGATTTTTGAACCCAGGCCCTGTGCATTTTACTTATTGCCACCAAAAAATGTTGATGCAGGTCGAGCCTGAGCTATAAAAACCAGAGCTCACACGTGACCAAATCTTAAGTTGGGCTGCGTTGTGCCAAGGTATTTTCTTACTCTCTTTGCTGTCGTATTGTGTGTAGGACTCAGGTCAGTATGGAAAGTTCGAGTAGCAATTACTTACCTTGAATTTTGTTTGGCTAATTTCCAGATGTTGCTGCTCCATGACTCCTTCCAGTAAGCCCATCTTGAGTTAGAAGCATGGTATGTTGTGCTCTATCCATAATTAATACACGTGCTTCATAACGCTTGCTTTCTTCTTGTTGGTGGTTGGTGCTGCCACTTGGATGAAGTGAGTGCATAAGATTATTCTGTATTTTTTTCTATCTACTGCCACAACTATGTTCTTTTTGATCAGTTCTGTTGTTGCTGGTGTTTGTTTGATATAACTGAGAGGGAGAGTTTTAGGACCATTGGAAGTGGTTACTCAATAATCGGCAGTATTGGTTCCCCCCTCCCTCCACCAAAAGAAAGATGGAAAAAGAATGAGAAATAAAGAAGCAAACATGTTCAGACCAGTTCATGAGGGCCACAACAGGTCTAGCCACTCATCTAGCTGAACCTAAAAACAAACAGATATGATGATACAACCATTTTTGGTTTTATGCTGGTTTGTTGAAGTGGTTGATTGCTGGCATGCTCTTTTAGTTGTGGTCAGGATTCATAAAACCGCAATGAAATTTTAATTGACCTACACAGATATTCGATTCAGACTTGTCAGATTTGACTACACTGCCTTAACTAGTTCATTCGTGCTTTGACATGGCAATGTTCAAGCAAGATTTGATTTTTGTTCAGGCATGATGAATTCAAAGAAGTGATAAAAACTTGTAGCGACAGATCCCATATATGTAGGTTAAGTTCAGAGACTTGGGCAGTGCCGCTGCCGAACAGAAGTAGGGAGAGAATTAAAGATGGTGTTTCGTGCTCCCAGCATGAGTTATTTTTTGTGTGTATCGCAAGTTATCGATCTTTCAGTTAGGTTGTTTTATCCTGTCAGTTACAAGTTGCTGCTAATTACTTAACGCGACACGTTGCTGGTTTTGTTTTACCCATTGGATGGACTGATAGCTCCCAAGTCAAACAACTCGATGAAGCGGGGCAAACCTTAATCGTTCAGTGTGCTTGGCGCTTCAAGAGCGGGTTCTACTATAACTGAAAAACTGAGTTATTGCAATTCGTGATTACCGATAGATGAGACGCCTGATACGCCACTTGTGTATGAACTCACTTAAGCTTCTTAAATTTTCTTTGTGACTTCTCTTCAGATAGCGTTAGTAGTTCTCCTTCAAGTAATATTTTTCCCGTCGCATGCTTGTTGCTGACCGTGTAGGAGAGCTCTTTTCTGCATGTATGCCACCTTAATGTTTTTTGGAATTATCACGGGACCCTAGTTTGTTTTCTTAGACAGAAAGTATTATGTGAGGGAGTCTTGTTAACTTGTACATCTATGTACAATAGTGAGCTTGACTTGCATTTTCTGCAATATTTCTCTGGGAGATGTGCTATCTATCTAAGACCTCTGTTTGGCCATGCCTGTTCCTTTGGACTGTCACGGTGTGTAGATAAGAGACACACACACACATAAAAAGATGACAATCTCTTTGATCCGAGTCCCAGTTTCAGATAAGATAATATAAGTAGCTGTAAGCATTCTCACTCTTTATGTTTTGGTGCATAAAATATAGATTTTACTTAATTTTCTGTGGAATAAAAGCCAAAAAATCATGTGAGTGCATTAGAACGTATACCATTGAACAGCTCTGATGACGCTCCCACTCTAAACCAAATCTTGAAATTGCCATATCGTGCTGGCGATCATGCTTTTCTTCACTCCTGCTCTGCATGACTTACTAGAGCACCATTGGAACTGGATTTTGGGTTCTAAGGTTCTGTGTTACAATTTCTCTCTCTTGTTTCATTGAAGATTCAGTAAATTTTGCTAATTTTTATTACCTATCCTATTAGGTCTTAATTAGCAGAACATGTAAACAGCAATGATTCTCGTTCCATAGTTTATATATACTTTGAGAGGAATATTTCAAATAGGCTCTGCTAAGATGGATGTGCTCATGTGTAAGATTTTGGTGAAACTGATTGTGGTATCAATGAGGCCATAGAAAGCTATGTAAATCAAGCTCTCAACATGCTCCTCCTCATATGCCCCTTTAGCGCTGCAAAAAGAAAAAAGAAAAGAAAAAAATGCACAAGCAATTCCATTTATTCGCAGACTGAATATGTGGACATAAGCATACACCGTGACTTGGACCCATGGTGTCATGGAACATTGAACCCTTGGTATTATACCACGTTAGGCTATTCTGAAAGCTGTAGCTGTTTGAGGGTGGCGATGTAGATGAACCTCTAAGCATTGGACTGGTTGAAAAGTTATTCCAATGTCTGTAGAACCCGAAAGTTCTTGGTTAGTAGTGGTGGTGAAAGGATTGGTTTGTGCTTGAAGGAGAATGAGAAGTGCAAGTGCATACCAACTGAGAGACACTGCTGGAGGATGTCTCTAATTATCTTTGATGAGTTCTGGCTGGAGGATATTGAGAGGAAGAAAAGGGTTAAGAGCGCCATCATTAGCCTTCTGAACTCCTATTTTGGCACCTTTGAGAGTTCTTCAATCATACAGAAATTAGGAGACTAAATACCCTTAAGTGCTCATTCCCTTTTACTTATGACAACCCTTAAGTCTCGGTGTGATTGGCATCACTTTTTCTTGCTTGCATGTGCCATCATTGTGGTATTGATTTCAAGCTCGTACAATCAATGATTCTGGTAAATTTGGTAGTCATCTTGGTCTCTTCTCTTTTTACCTGTTTTTCTTAGTTGAATGAATGGATTGGTGAATCTATTTATAGAATCTTACAAAATCTTATACAAAAAAAAAAGATCCAATCATCTCTGTGCAGAAATATTTATGCTAGGATGACAGAGCTATCCCACTGATTTATGGAGCCGAGGCAAAGCCTTTTCTCAATGACGAGAACGTCAGTTCCGTGAGTCATCTGAGGATGCAATGCGTTGTAATTAATCCTCTCATATTACTACGTTTAACAGACGTCGTGTCCAACATAAGTTTCCATATGTGAATTTCTTGGTTAGAATCAATGAATATCTTAGGTGGCAGTTGGCTCCGGGTTTTCCAACGAGTGACCCATGAAGTTCAAAGGTTTTCTACTCAAAGCTCACTATTTGGCTCTCTCTTATTAAAACCCTGATCGAGTTTCTTTCAACAAATTGGTAGTGCAGGGGCGAGCAAGAGTTTGCAATTTATATATCCTACTACAAAGATGCGGATCACTAGGCCTGAAAATCATGTAGAGCAGAGGAGATCGGAATATATTTAGAGCCGCAAGAGAAGCTGCTGTACTGGGTTGTTGAACTTTGCATCTGTACAGCATGGTTCTTAGGACTGCATCCAGCTCCATTTAGGTGGTGTAGGGATATTTATCAGAGAATGACGCACGCATTGTTTGGTTGCTGCCGTGGAATACGAAGCCGTCGAAAGTACATCCCGAGGAACAGCTTGGGAACCACCTCCTATTTTCATGGAAAAGTGAAGCATCGAAGAGGTCCTTGGTAGATCACCGGAATTTAGTGTCGGCTAAATATCCGATTAAGGTTTGCCACATCTTGCAAGCATAACCGTGACCTTTTCAAATTGAAGTGAAGATCATATGAAGTGATTGCTATGTTGTGGAACTTATTTTTTGGCTAAACTGCAAATAACCCCGTAAAGTTTGCATACAAAACTCCGACTTTTCAAATTAGGCCAAAAAAAATTAGCAATCAGACCTAAAGTTAGCCAATCGTCCGAACTTTCGGGACGGCCGCGTGTATGTGGTACCCACGCGAACTTCTGAGGAGGATAATTAAGTAAAACAACCAACTTATACAAGAGAAATTAAAAACATTGATTATGTGTCAAGATATGATTGGAACACTCGTCTTCACCTTTTTCTTTTCTTCTTCCTTCCCCAAAACGAACCAGCCAGACCTCAAGTTCCTCTATTTATCAGAATAATAATAACAATAATAATCACAATTAAGGCAGGCCATTGACGGTAGAGCCTTGTCGGAATTTCAAGAATTTCACTATGAAAGCAAGTGCAAGAGCTATTGCGGTGGACGGATCATTATGACATTGGTAGTTGAGTCATCTGAAGGAACGGATAAATAAAAGATATGGGTTTTTAGACAGTGACGTCTCTGGTCGTGATGGGGTATTTTGAGTTTTTGTCCTTAATAATCTATTTTTAATATTTAATTATTTTTAACCCATGTAAAACTATAACAAAAGAGCTCCCACTAACTCAAGTATAAATGCAATGGTCAAATATATTAGCACAAAAATCATATTGTGGTATTGCATTTTGAAAAGTATAATACCATTAGTGAGAGGACTATTTTGGACCATACAACAACGATCTATTCAATTAATAAACTTTGTCATCTTTTCGTTCTATCTCATAACCCTTGGGTTGAGTTATATAAATCTCTTCTTTTAACTCACCGTTAATTATAGTTGTTTTCACATCCATTTTATGTAATTCAAGATCCAAGTTAGCAACAATAAACATCAATATTCGAATAGAAGTAACCTTTGCAACCGGAGAATATGTCTTAACGTAATCTATTCCCTCTTATTACATGAACGCTTTAGCTACAAGTCGACCTTTATATTTACCAATTGTTACCTCAAACTTGACCTTCATTTTAAGGACCCACTTATATAACTAATAGCTTTTTCTATTCTTAGGTAAATCAACTGGTTGCCACACATTATTCTTTTCGATGAATTCTAATTCGTCATTTACTGCGGCCCTTCAACGAGAAGAATCCTGTGATTTCATTGCATCATCAAAATCTATTGAATCATC
Organism: Escallonia herrerae; assembly: GCA_033070095.1. Lineage (NCBI taxonomy): Eukaryota > Viridiplantae > Streptophyta > Magnoliopsida > Escalloniales > Escalloniaceae > Escallonia > Escallonia herrerae. The sequence continues at coordinate 30,359 of JAVXUP010003003.1, read as the reverse complement.
AGAAATATCTTCATTTTATAATGCAAAATAATCTTTCAAATAACTAAGTGTATTTCTTTCTCTTTGTATTCTAGACAGAGTATCACAAGGCTGTTCCTTTTGGATAACCTTCTCTATTTCTTGCACTATTACCTTCTCTTTTTTCATTTTCAAAAAGTTCAACCAATTTCTCTAGTTTATCCCTTCTGATATCGCCTTCTAAGAATAATGCATCCCTACTTTCAAATTTCAATTGTTCCTAAGGACCCATTTGAATGAAAAACAGCAAACTTATATTCAATCGAATGCTCACGATGACCAACAAATTAAAGGTGCATTTTATGGTTTTGGATTCTAATTTCTTACGTTGGGTCCTGATCTCTTTACATGAGCGGAGCTACCCCAAATTTTCATGTGCATAGGCTGAGTTTCCTTTCCTTTCATGTGGTGTTAAGCCTATTACTTTAGTTGGCACTTTATTGTATATACATTTGGCTATAGTTAAGGCTTTACTCCAAAAAGTATAGTTGAGTTTTGCTTGACTTAGAACTAAACGACCATATCGAAAAGTGTTCAATTACGTCAGACACCATGTTGCTGTAGTGTATAAGGTATTGTAAAAAGGTGTATGACCGCATTATCTTTGCAAAACTCATCAAATAGACTAGCCATGTATTCTCTACCTCTATCAGTCTTAAGTGTCTTGATTTTTCTGCCTAATTGATTTTCAACCTTCTTCTTGTATTCCTAAAAAGTTTCTAAAGCATCAGATTTGTCTTAAGCAAATAAACATACACATATCTAGAGAAATCAATAGTAAACGTAATAAAATACTCCATTTCACTGTGAGTTTTAATATTTAAAGGGCTACATATATCAGAATGTATTAATTCTAACAGTTCTTTATATCTATTAATTTTCCAAAAGGTTTTCTAGCCATCTTCTCACTCAAACAAGATTCACATGATTTCAAATCTAGCCTCAGGCTTCATATTAACCCTATATGATCTATCCTTTTCATTTTATCATTATTTAAGTGAGCCAATCTCGTGTGCCATAAAACAGAATCAACATTCACATTGTAATAAGTATCAATATAAGTAGAACGGCTAGCAACATTTTCATTACCATCATAAGTGTTCAAATGATAAGACCATCAATATTATCCCCTCATACAAGTAACATGCCCATCCTTCCCAATATAAACTTTGGAAGACCTAAAACACGGCTTAAAACCTTTTTCATCCATGCTTAGGGCAAAGAGAAGATTGCGACTCATTTCAGGGCGCACAGAGAACATTCGTCAAGATAAGAATGTCCAGGCAACACAATTTTCACAATACCAACAGCAAACACATCATGGTACTCATTATTGCCCGTACAAAGCTTGGGGTCACTGCCTTAACATCTTTTATCCTTACAAAATTCTCTCTAGTCTTTGTCACCTGGCGAGAAGAAGAAGAATCCACACACCAAGGCTGAGAATTATAATTAGCCAGAAGTGATTCGCAAATTAGGCAAACAATGCCTCTAGATCTCTTCTTCAACTATTAATTATTTTCATCTTTATTCTGAGGGCAAGTGTTCTTACAATGACTGGGTTTTCCATGAGTAAAGCAATTACCTGATTGTTTATTATTAAAACGATCATTTCTTCTTTGAAACTTCCTGCCCCGGTTTAAAAGCATTTCGGGTACTAGGTAAAGAGTTTGTTTTAAAAACATCATGGGCAATAGAAGAGGTGGAAACAACGTAAAAATAGAAGTAGGAGCAGCAAAATGAGATCCATTCTTTTTCTTTTTAGCTGTCCTTTCAGCTTCTGTTTTTCTTAGTGAGACAAATTTGTGGATATAACAAAAGGGTCCCATGAATCTGGCAGGCTAGACAAAATAGTTAAAACTTGCATTTTACCAGGAATAGGGTTATCTAAAGCTACCAATTCTTTTACTATTACCAATAACTTATTGACATGGTCCACAACACTTTTACCCTTTCGTAATAGTACCATTTTACTTTTCAATGAGGAGTTGGATGTAAGTATTGGAAGCAGTGCTACGAGCTTTAGTAATAGCATCAAACATTTCTTATTAGCAATTTTTTTATTACTCATAAACTACTTCTAAGCCTGGTTCCATAAAGGTCAACAAGGTTGATCTAGCCAATTTATCATTTTCGTAAAACAATGAAAAGCCTCTCTAGTAGCCTCCCCAACTCCAAGAGGTGGCTCTTTTGGGTTAGACACATCTAGAACATATTCATCTTTGTCTTAAAACAAGATATGCCTAACTCAATGTTTTCGAGTTGAAAAATTGTTCCCAGCTTTTTAGGTTTACTGAGTTCAATGCTAGCAGCCCTAGAACCAATATGCAATTTCACCAAATCCAGACAAGAATAAAATTAAAATGCGTAAAAATTGACCAGAAATCTGCTCCAATAATTTTACCAATTTGAGTGGTTTTTGATCAAGAGCTTCAATGTAATTCCCGCAATTGGTAATCTCTTAAACGAAGAGTGCAACTAAAATTGAGAAGAAAACTTCCACCACCAACAATCTTACTCAATCCGAAAGTTGCCAGAATTTAAGAATTGCAAAAGCAAGATGTACGACCGAAATTTGTGGAGAGAAACTATGTCGAGGGATTGACTTGTGCTGTGATGGGTGCATATGGAAGTAGATTAGTGGGATGAAGAGCTACGACATGTGGGCTCTTTCTGTTTGAAGATGTGGGCTACTCTGCCACACTTATGTTCTTGAACTGGCTTTGAAATTGAATGAACACTCCAATACCCATAAGTGATGACAAAAGAAAAATACTCACTTGATGACAACGCTATTGATAAGGGGAAGTTTATGGCGTAAATGTGGTACACCCACCCATAGAAAGAATAAAATAAAGAAAAGGCCAAAAATTGAGGCTGCATACGAACCTAATTCGAGCCGAACATGGGAGTGTTCGAGCTCAGTTCGTTTAAGTTTTGGTACGTTCAAACTCAGCTCGAGCTTTTTAGAGCTAAAATATCAATGTTTGATCTCGGCTCGAGTTCGTGACTATGAAACTCAGGCTCGACTCATTCAACTCGTTTAACAATACGAGCCGAAAATGAATTCACAAACTCGGCTTGTATTCGTGTTCAGCTTCCAACCAAATTTAGGCTAAAAAATCTCAAATCCAAGCTATAATAAATGAAAATAAAAATACAGAAGATACAAGGAGGGATGCAGAATCAAAAACAATGAAAAAGAGGTCTTGTGATTCAGCTCCCTCTCCAAGTATTCGAGGTTAAGCCCTTGGCTTTACAGCTTTTCTCCCAGTGGTTAGCAACCCCTCCATAGCTATCGTAGGACTTTCTATTCTTGTCAAAGTAGATTCAGGCGACAGGGAGATGTTGGCGTCAAAGACATAAGATGACAGTATCGAAGCCGCGATATCCGTGTGTGAAGAGAGATAGATGTGCGATCTATTGATCTATGAGGAAGAGAGGTTCTATGTGCGATCTGCGATCTGCCGTCACTCAATGCAACTAATCTGCGATCTGCCCTCACTCAACGCAACATCACTGAAGAAATCCCTAAAAATTATCCAGTCACTTTTATCTCTGCAAAATTTCCTCACTTTCTAGTCACCCAACACACTGTGATAAAAAAATGTCACTGATCCCATATTTCTTCGGCCGATCTCCGAGGGGTGTGTATGTTTGAGACGAGGGAGGCGACGGGAGAGCAAGTGCAGCTGTGTTAGGAATTGAACTTATGCTTTGATATATAATCTAATAGGCTCCTTGTGAATAAGTGGGCTTAGAGTTTGGGTTAATTGACTTTAGGGCCTACATATTTAAATTAAATTTATAAGATTTATGTAAATATTATTTATTTAAATATACTATAATTAATTTATTATTTAGACGAACTGTTCGCTAACACGTTTGTGAATATTTTGGAGTGTTCATGTTCGGTTCATTTATCAAACGAGCTCTAAAACTTGTTCATGTACTATTCGTATATTAGATGAACGAACGCGAACGACTTTTAAGGAGAACCAACCACGAGCCGTTCATAAATGGCTCGGTTCATTTACAGCCCTACCCAAAATTAATGTGGGCCCTGATACAACTGAAGGGTTAAGTACTAATGAATAGTCATTGCATCTTGATTTGGCAACAATGATTGGCAAATTCTGGAGGCGATATATGATTATGAATTAAAAATTAAGACTATAGTCGAGGCAATAACTGGATTTTATTTTCTGGATGTTCAAAAGTAATTGTACGATGTGTAGATGGTGACTCTTTAGAGACAGTAAAATATTATCTCTATAAATACAGTTGAAGTCATGGAAACATGTCTCCATATCTTTAGAATCCACTATCTCATTATTACTTCAACCTCAACTCCTTCTGGTCAATAAGAGTTAAAAACTCTCTGGAAGTTTTATCCAAAATTAACCAACTGGTTGACGAATAAGTTTTTCGCTTCCCATCAGATCATTATAGTCCAGTTACTCAAAACTAACTAGACATAAGTTTTTTCGCTTCCCATCAGATCATTTCAACATGACCAAATATATATTTAGCACATGAGAATTATTTTAGAGTAAAATGCACCAATGGTCACTCAACTATGACCCGATTTTCACTAAAGTCATTAAACTTCATATTGTTTCATTTTGGAACTCACAAATTTGTCCAATTAAGTTATTCCGTCATTCGGCGTTAAGAAGAGTCTGTTAAGTGGTAACATGACCACTTAACTCAAGGGCAATATCGTCATGCCCACTTAATTGAGGGTTTACCTCTATTTTATTTACCTTAACTTAGGGTTCTAACTTTCCCCTTTTTCCACCTGCCTGCCACCACTTGCAGCTCCAGCTCAATCACCGTATAACTCCACCACCCACCACTACCATCACCCAAACCCCTAAATCACCATAGTACACCACCACCAGCCACTCAATCATTACACTACACCACCACCTGCCACCAACATCACCTAATCAAAACCACCAGAACCCCACCACAAACATTATCCAAAACTGAGAGGAAGATAGAGAATGACAAATCTGCTTGTGACAAATCTGTGTATGTTGTGTGTGCGTGCGAGAGAGAGAGAGAGAATGACCATCATCATGGGTCCCCTCCGCTCCACCTTTCCTCATTCTTTCCCTCTCTTTCTTAAGACCGCCAACATCTGCCTTTGGTTAGAGCACTTGGCGTTGGCTTATTTCATGTTTTTTTTTCAATGGATGCTGCTTGCCTGATAAATAGTGATGGATCTGAAGCTACCAAGGATCCGAAGGTACCAGATTAATGCTAGCAAATCTTCTTCCTGTTCATACGAATTAAAAACTACGAGTTCACTTGTGGTGGATACCACGCAATCACCGAAGGCTGGTAACAGTGATTTTGTCTAAAAATATCTTTCATTACTGGATTCTTACCATTTCAACCCATATCTAATGTAGCCCATAGCTTGCCCCACCTATCTTTTTGCTGACAATTGGTTCATCTCCTTCTTACAGTCTATCAATAGTCAAAGGGTCAACGGCCGCTAAAGATGGGAAGAGCTCCTCAGGGCTCTCCATGACATCCGGGGCAGCTTTGTCTAAAGCAGGGCGTCCGGTCGTGTAGGAAGACTCATCCTAGCCAGAGCATGACCATCACCTTCGGCCAGTGCTGACTTCTTCCTCCCCCGGCGGCCTTGTTCTTCTTCCTCCTGCATCATTAATGAACCCATCCCCCCAAGCCCGCACCAACGACTGTCACCATGACTGCACCAACCTCCAAGACTCCTTTCCATTTTGATGGACCTTGCTATCGCTGACCAAGTGTAACATCCCAGAATCTTCGGAATGTTAACACTCACTCGATCACTTACACTAAATAAATGAGAATGAGAATAGATACATACAGCTCAAAATGTTTTACAATGACCAAATCAATAAACATATGAGAATGAAACAGGAATTCCAAATGACCGCTATATGGCTCAAATTAGGGTTTTGTGAGCGATATCTAAATATTTTCATAGAAATTTTATAAAACCAGAGTTCCACAAAATTTGCAAAACAACTCACCTGAAGATACTCACCAGATCCAATATAGCGATGACTGTCACCATCCCATTTTTTTACACTTGTAGAAACAACAGTTTTTGCAGACATGTTTAACCCCATAGCAAACTGTAGCATGGATGCAAACAATGTCATTAATACAGGAAGAAAGGGCTAGTTACTGAAGCTTTGAAAAAAATATTCGAACAAACAAAACTTTTGTGAGGAGATATCACAGAAATTCAGAATGATGAGTAGGGTTCGGAGAGAAAATCCTTATACTTTAATGAAAATTATAACATCTGAGCTCAATGAAGTTCGTAAAACTGTTATAATAAAACATTTAAAATCAAAACGATGATGTAGGTTTCAGATGGAATTCCCTACCTCGATCCAAGCTATGCTAGTCTTAATTGGATACTCCTCAGTGTTAACCTAAACGGAACAATCATATTATCAGAATATAATTTATTCTATGATATTATAAACGTAGCACCAATTTACTCCTACTCTTAGAACGACCCGCTCGTCGATTATGTGAAATTTCAAAATTAAATACCCCTTGCGTGGGAAATTAGCTAAAACACCCATCTCGTGTCTAAATCACAAAAAAATCTTCCTTATAAGTAGGATCCTGAAAATAGTCTTATTGTAGGTGAATTTTCTCAAAACAGCCCTCCGGTAGGTAAACTTACCAAAAACCCCTTTCTCGAGTGGCAAACTACCAAAACACCCCCGGCCGCCCTCACTTCGAACAATTCCTAAAAATACTTTAAAACACTCTTTTAATTATCCCGAAGTCATTTTTTTGACTAAAAAGCATTTTAAAAACTTTTTGCTCAAAAATCCCATAACCGCTAACCGGATTGAGCGTTCGAAGGCCGGATCTGATAAAAATATCTCTCGGCCTCGAAATGCTACAACATTTTATACACAGAACCATTTCACTAATATAAGGTTCCCCTAAAACTTTTGGATAAAAATAATCTGATTTGATACCCTAATTAAATTGGAACACCTCATTATTGATAAATTATTTAACGCCCTTTGGACACAGAAAAATTCTAAAATTTTTGACAAGGTAGGCCTCATAAAAATAATATGGGGTCTCTTCTTTATACTTTGCCTAAATTAGTCGTTAAATAGCTTTTAAAAATCAAAACAGGGACATTCCGCTAAAAATTACTCATCATCATCTTCCTTCTCAAGAAACCCTAGCCCTAATTGCTACTCTCTCTCTTCTTCCTCATCAAACACAGCCACCACTCAGTCATGGTACACACGCAACAACACCAAACTCACACACGATATCACACTTAAAACACCCAACAAGGCTGAATTCGAGAGAAAAAAGTAAGATTTATACCTGAAGAAAATCTGCCCGAGTAGAAAATTGCTATTTTCAACCTGAATACAATCTCAAAAGAGCTCGACTCCTTCTACAAAATTGTAGATCTCGAAAGGATACATGATTTAGGCTTTTCAATTGCCTAAATCAGATATTGTATGAGAAAGTTAGGGCTAGTCAAAAACCTAGATAGGAAATCTGTTCGATTTTGGGAAAACGTTATTTTGGATATGAAGATGATCTTAAAGGGATTGGAGTTCTTCTACAAATTGTAGCTCTTGAAACAAAAATATGCAATTTAGAATTTTGATTCACTTAAATTGGATATTGGATGAGCAGATTACGGTTTGTCAATGTCTGGGTGTATGCTCAATACAAGGATTCAAGATTTTTTTTTTTAATCTAGAGCCACCTTTCTCTTAGGGATTTTACATAAGAAGGGAAAGAACACACATGGGACAACTGATCCTATAACTCACATTGTATATATTTGCCCTGAAAGAAAATTTACAAAAAAAAAACCTCCAAACTTTAATTATTTTTTTTCTAGTTCACCCAAAACTCTTTAATATTATGAAAAGACCTTAACACTAATTAGTTAAAGATTAAAACAAAAATTTTCGATAAAACAAAATTTTAGGGTGTTACATTCTCCCCACCTTTAAAGAATTTCGTCCTCGAAATTTGCATTTCTAAGATCGCTGCTCTTGACCATGTCCGATCACAACACTCTATCAACGTACACTTTACATTTCAGCATTCTTGTGCACCAAGCTTGAACATATGGAATAATCACTTACGCTTTAACGGTTACAAAACTTCAAAAGACCACATTACCCTTCCAAAAATGCCTGAAGTCTCAACGCTCTCTACACACCGACCACAGGCTTCCAAAAGCCCTATCTAACTATCATGCTACATGATGTTGACAACCTTGGCCAAGTTTTTTGCCAACTATCCTAAGCTAGCTCCACCAATACATTAAAAATCGTCATAATATTATATAACCTCAAAAATGTAAGTTAACGATACAAATCTCAATCTCAACAACTTCAAAATGTCTCTCCCATCACCATACTCTAGACTTCAGATTATAACTTTGGATTCCATAACCTAAATTGACATGATCATTCCATAAAATCCATCACATAGAAAGGTATTACCTAAAAAGGACCCAAATTTGATTTTTTGTACATGCATGAATCACACATCCACCTAGGTGTATGTTCTAAGTCATCATACAACTTATGACTGGCAATCACAATATTTATCGTTGATCTCTACTTATTTGATAGAGGTACTCAAGAACATTCATAGATCGTAGTCTTATCATTCAGCCATTTCCTTTGATTGACGCTAACAGTTCTTAAACATAGATAGTGTTAAAGCATTTGACTACTCCTGTGAGGTTTGGTAATGTAATGCCCCCAAAAATCCACTGTGGCCCCGAACTCCCGGGTCGTTAACCTACCGGATTACCTCAAACCGGTCAGATCCTGTTCACTAACACATATTCAAAACATTTAATTCGATACCATCTCAGATTCTTCAAATACAAACTTACAAAACTGCTTAAACTTAAACTATTAAAACATAGATTCTTTACAACTCGAGTCCTTATAGAACGAGTTGACAATACTAACCCACACAGGGGTCTCATTACACAGTAGTGGTGGGCTCATTGGAATTTCACATAGACTATATCCCATTCCCGAACATGCTACAACTGATCATCACTTACAGAAGGGTGAGCTTTTGAGAGCTCAGTAAGGTCATACACAAAGCATTCTCGGAGGGAGTTACCACAATTCAAAGACAAACAGTTAAAAGATTTCAAACAACTACAACAGTTTGACAAGAACAAGGAAGCGTTTCACTCAGTCCCTTTTTAATAAGATATTCAGACAATTGTTCTCAGAAATTCTTGAAGTAATCAATACATACATAATGCACATAAATTCTGAAGATACTAATCATGGGTAGTCACGGTGCCACACAGGCAAGGCTCAAAAAAGGTACACATGCATGATGTACCAGAATACTAGTCAATTTAGGTACTAGCCTGCATTCCACGCAGGATTCAGACCAGCCTTATAATGCCCGTCTCAAAATAGAACATATTTCCATGTCAGTATACAGAAGACATATATCACAAAATCAACACACAGATCAATGCTCAATATGCAACAAAAGGTGAGCACTGACAGTAGTCCAATAATTGAATCAGGTTCAACATCAGGGTTTACTTGGCAATAACAGATCAAAATCAATGCATACTTAGAGTTCAACAACGGTCATAAATAAACAAAAGAATAATTGCAAAAGCGAACTAATGGCTCGAGGTTTGGATAGAAACCCTTACCTGGATCCACAGCTAAATTAGCTAACCGGAAGTCTTTAACTTAAACGGAATAATCGAATCATTAGAATAAAGTCTACATTAAAATATTATAACTTAATATGGACTCACACATACTCCCAAAATGAACCTCCCTCATAGCGTATGTAAAATTACCAAAACGCTCCTGAGGTGTAAAATTACCAAAAAGCCCCTCTCGGACTTAAATCACCCAAACAACCTTCCTGTAAGTAGAATCACTAAAATAAGCTTCCCACGTGTAAATTTATTCAAAAATAACTTTCTTAGGTCAAATTACCAAAATACCCCTTCGGGGTGGTAAATTACCAAAATACCCCTATGGGTTTCTGGCACCGAAAAATTCCCAAAAAAATTTATTACATGCTATTTTAAGCATCCTGATATCATTTTTTGGCCTAAAAAGTATTTTAAAGAATTTTTGCCTAAAAAATCCTGAATCGATGTCCGCATCAAGCGCTAAAAGGTCAGTTTCGCAAAAAGTACCTATCGGCCTTAGAATAGCCTGAAATTTGAGAATATGAAACATATCAGTAGAATAAGATTTTTAAATAATTTTTTAAATCAAACTAGCTTGGTTTAATATGCTAAATAATTCGATAAATGTCTTTAATCGATACCCCAATTTAGCGTTCTTCCCAGATCCCAAAAATTCCTGAGAGTAGTTCTCATAAAAATATTAAGGATTACAGTTTTGCATTTTGTCTAATTTTGGCCCTAACTATTTACAAAAATTCAGTTTAAAAACTGATTAATTAATTTTCTACCTTTAGTGACAATTACCATTACTTTTCAAATCAGGGCACCTACTATTTCACCTTCAAACACACACATTTCGTCTTCAACCTCTAGCCGAAGCACATGGCCCCTGTAAACTCACACATACAACCCGAATTATTCATCAATCCACTAAGAAAAACACCTACATGAGATTTACTTCAACACAAGACATCCTAACACCATTTAAATCACACAGTTACACCCACAATTCACAATCCATAACCCATATCTTCAAGAACACACACTCACAGTCAACCACATACACATAAACTGAAGCACACATATATAAGTTAAATTACAAGGTTTACACTCATTAACATATTCATTAACACAGTTAACCCACATACAAACACCAATTTCCTTCTCTTCCCTCTCTTATTCTTTCTTCATTTGCCTTCCCCTTTTTCCTCTCTCTATTATTAACTTCTGTCAAGTCTACTGTTTTCTTTCCTTCTCTGATTCTATTTTCTTCTTGCTTCTATTCTCTGTTTTCATTCTCTTCGACTTTCTTTTCTCTCTTTTCCTTTCCTTTTCTTTGTACACCTACAATTTCATACCCAAGATACCAGTTGTGAAGACCCGAGTCGCAAATCATTTAATTCAATATCATCAACACAATTATAACAATATCCCATCATATTACAAGCCTTAAAATAGGTTACAAAGATTTTTAAAACTCCAAAACTGCATGTCCGACTCACACCCCAGCTTGCATGTGCTCACAAAAATAATCATCTACACTGGAAGGGTAAATGGTGGGGGTGAGCCGCAGTAAGTGGAATAATCATAGCACCATAAGATCAGAATCAAACACGATAAACAATTCAGGATCAGTCTAAATATTCGATAGTCAAACAGTTAACGTAACCGTGGCTTAGCACCCCGAACAACTAGTAAACCAATTCAATATTCAATTTGCATACCAAACATAACACTTCAGCATATTGCCTCCGTATCCTCCAAGGGATCCGCCAAAGCTCAGCTGTATCATAATCATAACATATCATGCACGTAGAAAAATCATTGGAGTACTGTCATTGATCAAAAGTACTAAAGCTACGTGTCACGACCCGAACCCACGGATAAGCCCATGTGCTAGGCACATGACCGGCCGCAGGCCCATTCAAACACCTGTCAGGGCTCTGCCAGGCCTTACTGCAGTCCTGTAACTCAATATTAATTCTAACTTAAGGAATTCCAAAAATTCAAATAAAACTCTCATTACATGTCTTTAAAAGTTATGAAGAAAACTCGAGGAGACCTAAGCTCCTTACATCAGTTCAAGCATAACGCTAATTAACATAGAACTAAAATGTCCAAATGGTGAGTTCTCATTATTCTAAAAGTTCTCTTCGGGCACTACTTCCCCGTGAGGCTCATACGGCTCCGCTTCCCTTAAGTCGTCACCTAAAAAATAAGGAATGAGCTAAAGCCCAGCAAGCACACCAGCCATGTTCCTAAAATAAGTTTGAAGTTTCTAAAACATTCCATGGATTTCTTTCAACAAATCAAACATTCGATCACTGTCATTCTTAAAACCTTTTCCAAATACATATAGACATATATATGAAGATTCAAAAAGAGGATTTTCAAATCTGAGTATGATCATCGTTAATTACATTCACATCAAACACATATATTTCTTTCCTTAGGTATGCTGCGGTCAGCGTACGAGCCCCCCTGACTAGGTTTATCTGAGTACGATCATCTTTAATTATTAGGTTTCTTTTAAATGAGTAAAATTTTAGCTGACCGTCCCTCGACTTTTGTATAATTACCTATTTGCCCCAATGCCTAAAGTACGTTATCCACCTAGATATAACCTAAAAGAGTCCTTTTTAAACCACTGATGAGTATTTCGAACATAAATGGTCGTTCCCGCAATTTCTCGCTCGGAACCCCAAACTGCTCATTAAATTGAGCGTCAATGCTCAAGCCCCAAAATATAACGAATGGCACCAGAATGCCATGACATTTCAGAGACTCAAGCGTCACCATCATTTTAGATTTCTATAAAATTCTAGGCTAAAAATAATTTTGTTTACTATGTTAAATAATTCAAGAACTTATTTTGAAAATAAAATTATTTGAGGCGCTTCCCATACCCAGAAAAATCTGAGAAAATTCTACGTCAAAGGTTTCCTAAAAATAATGGAAGTTTTAGTTTTATAGTTTGCCTAATCTATCTGGAAATAGCATAAAAATAGTTGAGTAAACTATTGCAATAATAGTGCGTTACGCGATTGCCAATCGAGCGTTATGCTGCTAATGGTGCTAAAAATAGCAACGACTTTAGAAACTTTGGAATATACATTATCACAACTATATAAGACTATTATAAAATTATCATAATTTAATAACTTAATTTCCTATTTTAAAATGCACCGAAATCTCTTTTACGAATAAATTTAGTTAGCATGCTTCCTGAGCTTCGAAAAATCTGAAATTTTTATTGTGTAGATCTTGTAAAATTAAAGTTATTTCTTTGAGTTTTGTCCAAATGATTTTCTAGATATATTTTAAAAATTCAAAAAGGAACTGCTAAATTTTTTTACCATTTTGAAGTTCAATTTAAAACCACAGCTTTCCCTCTCTCGCTACAGCACCTTCTTCCTCATGCAACCCATCAATCTACTTCTTCCCAAAACACTGTTCACGCAGCCTTTCTTTCTTTCCTTCCAATTTCTGATTTACTCATTTTTTACACATACACTTCTTGCATACATACTCTAACTACACACACTGAACACTCTTGCCTGTTGCTTTTCTCCCACCTCACATACATACACTTCTAATACACTTGCACAAACCCATTGCAATCCTTCACTCACAGCCATATGGATGTCCCTCTCCATTACTCTCACAGACACACACTGCCACAAATACACACTAATATACACATCCACTCATCACACACTGGACACACACCACACTATTTCATTTCTGTTTGCGCACCCACATCACAGTGCACACACTGTTCATCCGCACTCTAAGCACACATTGATTTACATGCTTGGCACTCCTTTCGCATCCACTTCTCACTACCATTAACCCATTTGATATCTGAATACACCCATACAGTAATCAAGCCCATCTTCTTCCTCCCCTTTTCAAGACCCATTTGATACCATCTCACAAATACCACACAGGCAGGCTACTTTGCAGCCCATTATCAATCTCACAACACACATCTCTCACAAATACAAGCGTTGTCACTCCCTACCCAAACATACACACCTTACGGCACCATCGCACACACATACAAATACTCCTATACATATTTACGCACTACACATGAAAGCCGCATGACTGCTTACCCACAATTTCAGCCCCTACTCCCTTTAAACAATAAGTAAATCTAAGAAGGAAGAGTAAAAAATCTTACCGGAAAATTGAACCACCTGGCCGGATTGTCTAAGTGCCGTCCTCTCTCTCTCTCTCTCTCTCTCTCTCTCTCTCTCTCTCTCTCTCTCTTTCTCTGACTTTGTACTCAGATTCTCTCTTCCTTTCTCTTTCTCTTTTTTTCTGCCTTTTATTTGGTTGTAACCAATTTGCAATTTAAATTCTCGATTGCTAAAGTTTTGGCCAATTTCTCTCCAAATTTCCCTTTTTCATTTAGCTTTCCAAAATAAAGAGTTGACTAGCTAAAATGTATTCAGATTATTATTATTCAGTAACTCTATTAAAAATTAAATTTTCAAGTAATCCCTTTAACTATTATAAATTGCATATTGTACCCCGCTTCAAAAATTGTCGCTTAAGGCTGTCGATAAAATATCGTTTACGTAAATTGGCGTCATAAATTGCGTATAAATTTGTTGCTAAAGATTTCTAAAAACACTGATAATGCTAATTGTCGCTATACGTCGCTCAAAATGATATACCAATACTAGTTAAGTGTTCGTCGCTAAAGATTATCATTATAATGTTTCCCAAATTCGTGGCTAAGAAGTATATCGATGTTAAGAGAAATAATTATAAGAATAGTAATAATTTTTTGTAAAAAAGTTAAATTAGCCCATAAAAATATATCAGGATTTTCGGGGTATTACACAATGTCTCGCAAATATATTTCAAAAACAAGATATTTACCAATATTGAAAACAAAGCATTTCAGCAAGATTTCAGAACAACAGTGTTTACGAGTATGAGAAACGTTAAGAAATAACCACGGAAAATAAAAGAATAGTGATATGGAATTCCCCTTACCTAAATCACGAAGAATCCACTTATACAATTGCTCTCAATCTGGCCCTATGATTCCTTTTTCATAACCGCGGCTAATCGTCTTCTCTCACTCTTAGTTGTCAATCAACTGATGAAAGTCAAAGATAACTTAAAGTAATTTGAAAAGATCAAAGGCCTATTTATAGAAATTTCTAGGAAGCACATGGTGGGAAGAAACATGACGTGGCGAGACAAGGCTATGCCACCTAGTAAGCACGACAATGCTAACAAAAGCACGACAAGGTTCGAAGCACGAGGTGGCAACAAAAGGTTGTGCTAGCAAGCATGATGATGCGATCTAAAGCATGACAAGGCTCAAGGCACGAGGTGGCAAGACAAGGTTGTGCCACCTAGCAAGGCACGACAAGGCTAAGCAAGGCACGACAAGGCTTGAAGCACGATGTGTCGCAACAGTATGTTGACACGTCACAAGCACGACTGTGATAGGTAGCACGACAATGCAAGTCTTGATTGTCACTAAAAATCATCATCATCATCATTTTTCTCTCAACCAACTTGTAATATTTTGAGCACCTCTAAAATTTTAGGGTGTTACATTCTTCGCTCCTTAAGGGAATTTAGTCTGCAAAATTCACCAGCCTTAAATATGAATCAACAACTTCAATATTCAGCTCATAATTATCCCAAGGCCGAGGAACTTATCCTGGCTTACGCTAGCCTAAGCAATTCAAGCCTAGGTATCGCTCTGATACCAACTGTGACGACCCGAGTCGCCAATCAATTAATTCAATATCATCAACACAATTACAACAATATCCCATCAGATTACGAGCCCTAAAATAGGTTACAAAGATTTCTAGAACTCAAAATTGCATGTCCCGCTCACATCCCTGCTTGCATGTGCTCACCAAAATAATCATCTACAGTGGAAAGGTAAATGGTTGGGGGTGAACAGGGTAGCCCAGCAAGTGAAATAATCATAGCACCATAGGATCAAAACCAAACACGGTAAACAATTCAGGATCAGTCAAAATATTCAGTAGTCAAACCGTCAACACAGCCGTGGCTTAGTACCCCGAACAATTAGTAAACCAATTCAATATCCACATACCACTTCAGCGTCTTGCTTCCGGTATCCTCAAAAAGATCCGCCAAAGCTCAGCTGTATCATAACATGCCATGCACATAGACAAATCACTAGAGCACTGCCATTGATCAAAAGTATTTAAGCCACATCACAAAAACGTATTTCAAAACCAAGATATTTACCAATATTCAAGACAAGCATTTCAGCAATATTTCAAAACAATGGTGTTTAGGAGTACAAGGAACGTTAAGAAATAAACCACGTGGCAAAGGAATATTGATATGGAATTCCCCTTTCCTAGATCATGAAGAATCCACGTAAACAATTCTTCCAAATCAAGTACTAGGATTCATCTTTGCTCACTCGTTATCTATATATCTATTCATGAAAGTCAATGATAACTTAAAATAATGTGAAAAGATCAAAGGCCTATTTATAGAAATTTCTAGAAGCACGAGGTGGAAAGAAACACGACGTGGCGCGATAAGGCTATGCCACCTAGAAAGCACGACAATGCTAACCAAGGCACGACAAGGCTCGAAGCACGGGGTGGTAGGACAAGGTTGTGCCACCTAGCAAGCACGATGATGCGAACCAAAGCATGACAAGGCTTGAAGCATGAGGCGGCAAGACAAGATTGTGCCACCTAGTAAGCACGACGATGAAAACCAAAGTATGGCAAGGCTCGAAGCACGAGGTGGCAAGACAAGGTTGTGCCACCCAGCAAGCATGACGATGATAGAGCACGAGGTGTCAATCAGAGAAGTAATCAACACTGAGTCCTCAATAAGCACGCAGTCTCACGATTGCGTGAAGACACCCAACAAGCACGAAAATGTCAATCTCAATTGTCACTTAAAATCATCATTAATTTTTCCTCAATCAACCAGAAATATTTTGAGCACCTCTAAAATTTTGGGTTGTTACACCAGCAACCTCACAATTTGCAAACACACACATACATGAACACACATTAAACACACTAGCACACTGCCTCAACCCACAACACACAACAAACACACTAAATACACACACTAGAAGGGGTAGAGGATTACCCTTAGTGGATTCCCTCAATCTTTCCCTCTTTCTCTTAATTTTTTTTCTTTTCCCGCAGTCCCCTGCTCTTGATCTGTTTCTTGTTGCTGCTTCTTCTTTACTGTTCTCTCTTTTGGTTTTCCTCATCTGTCCCGAATCTCCTTCCCTTTCTTACTTTTGGTTTCTATTTGATCTATTCTCCATTAGTCACCACATAAAAGAGTAGGAGGTGGCATTAATCAAGAGGGTTTTCTCCAAGAATTTGACACTTGGTTACAAATTTTCAAAAATTACAAATTAACCTCCAAAATTTCCATAATTACAAAATAGACCCCAATTCTTATGTAATTACACTTAAGCCCTTAAATTAGTATGATCTTTATTAATTTAACTAAATGTCACTAAAACATATAATATCACCCATTTTATTATTTTTCATCACAGAGACATCAATTTATAGTTATGCCCCCATAATTTTTCAAAATTATGAAAATGCCCCCAGAATTTTAAATTTTACATTTTTGTCCAAAATTCTTTTAAGTTCCGGTACTCTACTATTACCCGAGCATTGCTCAACTTTAATGGCCGTTTATTTTTCGGAACTCAGATGGTTATTTTAACCAGCTCTTGAAGTTCGGGATATTACATTCTTCCCACTTTATAAAAATTTCGTCCTTAAAATTTGCTGTCGGATATCTTATCACTTATAACATGTGTAATTCGCTTCTGTTGCAGAACTCTGATAACTATCTCATAGTAGTTAAGCTACCTCTGACTTTCACACCCAGATTCTTGTTCCACGAATACCCAGACGCAACTGTTTAAATTCAAATCATAATACTAAACTAAAACCCTATCGAGTGATCACTTTTTTTTTAACTATTCCAGCATTTCACGAAAGTTGCAGCCACTAGGCTTTCACTGCACACTCTAATGCCTTAAAATAACGAGTCCAATTTATTGCCATGTTCTTCACCGAGAGACACTTTATCTTAACATAGCTATGTATTGCATACTCACGGTTCTACATACACTTTACAGAATAACAGAAAACTATAGGTACTATGAGTTCGTTGCACACTCTAGTGCCTTAAATCAAAGAGGTCCAAACTGTTATCGGAGTCATTACAGAGATATGTGTTATCTTAACACAACGCGAAATATGATTTTGCATTCACCTGTCTTGCACTTTCACTAAAGTTTAAAGCTCTAAATTATCACATCACTTTTGATTCACAATCACTTTATTTACAAAAATTTTATAACCTTATCCTTCAATTATCTGCTTCAGTTAAACCGTTAAAATTTTTCGGTTCCAAAAGTAAATAACTAGCGGTCTACTATCGCGGGTTCAACCAATTTTCCATCTTATTCCGAATCATCGAATAGCTTATTTGAACCTAATCCACGTTTCCAGAGTTTATTCTCGCTCACAAATAATCTGAGGCTTAGGAATCTACCTAACCTCATATCCAAGTAGGAGAAACTATACCAATAATGATAAAAATAATCGCAATCAGACAATCAAAACACAAAATTTTTTAACAAAAATCATGCATATCAGATCTCGGAGTTCACAACAGAATTCTGTGACATTCCAGAAGAAACGATGGATACAGAGATGATAATATAGATCTGGCAAAGCAAAGTCAACTCAACGACTCTGAACAATCAAAATCGAAAAGAGTTATTGGTCCTTAATAAGTTTTGTAGCTTTCTCATGGCCAGTGGGTCAGATATTACCCCATCAAGTCCAAATAGATTTGAAACAAACAGATAAATACCTATTAAAGGAATAAGATGACTTAGCATGAATGACATCTTCTCTGACGTCTCAGCGTAAGCTGACATTCAATTAAGTCGCCCTTGAGTTCAATATACAGAAGAATGAATGAGATGACGGAGTAAAATTCCAGATTCCTTCTTAAACCCTTAAACCAAAATTTCAGTCTTAACGCCAGTCATCTTTCCAAAACACTATTCTTACTCATAAATCAAATCACCAACTTAACTTCTGTGTGTACTTTATAAACTTCCCAAATACAACTAGCGTTTCCCCTCACAATACACGGATACGTGATTAGAAAATTACCAATTCATACTTAGTATGATATCAAAATCCTGAACAACAAATGGAGTGAGGTCCATAGAAAGATCTCTATCCCAAACATAGATTGTACATTCACAGAGAACCACAAAACAGTTAAAAACTCTCTCAACGGAGTACTTATCACCATATTTGTTCTTAAAGGATGGATCTTCATCCTCAATCTCTATGTATAAGTAACATATGTAAAGTAATATGACGTTCCAAATTGAAATAGTATACGTGCGTCTAATGGGTTAACCTGTAAAGTGCCTGACACTACGTCATCTAACGTGACAACATCCTAAATAGACATTGGATACAATTTAGCTGATGTCCTGGGCCTCTGCCTTTACCAACCTTGTCCTCTTCCCTGACGAGGTACACTACTCGCTGTTACACCAGTAATAGGTACACGACATATTATTTCTCACAAGCAATCAGTTTCAAACTTAATGCTCCACACTGCCATGCTTAACACATCATCCTGTCACTTTATTCCATAACCCACCACTCTAACTTCTCCCATACCTGACACATAGGGTGGCTGAAAAACTGACCCGCCACCCTGACCAGCACTCTAGGTAGGTCAAATTTCAGAACTCTGTGATGGTCCAACTCTGGTACTCTGAACTAATCGAGAGCCTATACCCTGCGCTCCCCTAAATGTTGTATCATGTCTCAATCAAATTCCAAAACTCTGTCCAGATCATAATATGACCAAAACCAAAGTGGGCGTGAATCCCTAATTTTGCCCCAACCTTTAACCTTGGGCACCATACTGTGCTGGCTGTAAATTTTTTTTGTTGACGACTGTTAGCTCTTACAATCTATTCGGAGAAAATTCTTACTTATGTCTTTTTTATCCGCCCTGAGTTTACTCAGATCTTCCTCCATTGTCCGACTTAGACTGTTCCAAAACACATTCTTTGTTGCAGTTATTACGATTCTTTCTCCACGAGTATCATAATTGGAATAGTCTTATTACTTCAAAGAAAGCCAAATCGTGTATTAATTTACCATAAGTATAGGACACCCCCGTTTCATGAATTACTGCGTTTATTCGAGTGATCCAGGTAAGTTTGTAAAAAAAAAGATATGATTCGTAAAAGAATCCTTAAAAATCAGAAAAGAAACAATAAAGACATTCCACATAGCTCGTCAATCAAGTTGGAACCACCACATCTCTCAATTCTGGCCTAAACCCTCATTCAGACTTTCTACAGCTATCTGCCTCCATCAACAACATCCTTATGGAAAATCTAACGAAACAAGAAATTTCATTCAACCTTGTCTATTGACTCTTAATCTTCTTGCCTCACATTAACAAATCTCTCACATCTGTTCACGAAATCTTGCAAATACCGGTCAAAAATAATTCTTTAAAAGGTTCCCAAATGACATTAATCAATTTTTGATAAGTCAGATTCTTTGATACTCTTTCCACCCCTGATCAGCTTCATCTCTTAGTTTATATCCAACAAATTCAATCTTCCTTCACTTCACTCATAGTTGCTCAAAATTTATACAATCAGCAACTCAAAATTTTCCTCTATGTTGCCAATCCAGTTTGTTGTCCATATAGGGTCCAGCAACCCCCTGCGGTTAGTCATTTCATCTGTTAACCCAAGATACCCTCATTTCGAGGATATGGTTATGGTTGGGCCAGATTTTATGTTATCAAAGTTGGAATCAGGTTCATAGTGTTCAGAATCGCAACTATCAGTTCTAGGGTTCTACTATTTCCCTTATTGGGTAGGGTTGCCTCTTTACAATCATAAAACCCATGCAGTACATTTTCCAATCTAAAGATTGTCTGGTCAAGTCTTTCTAATACCGAAAAATTCCTTGCTCATCTTATCCAAGTCTACTAAAATCTCATCTATCGGGGTCTTCTCGGCCCTCTGTACTATCTTCACTGCCAGTGCTCCAAAATCAGACCATGCTGATATGAGATACAACTATCAGGGTTATTCTAACTCGTGGCTAAGGAGCAATGCAATTACAATCAAGGCAGACTTCTTAACTCTACCACCATCTTACCCCACTCTCATTAACTGAAATATTATTCTACAGAATCGTGTTACCCATACGTCGTGGATTTGTGCTTACAGAATCGTATACTTAAATTCTTAATACTACAAGACCGAACTGCTTTGATACCAACTGTAATGCCCCTGAAAATCCGGAGCTATGCCGCCCCGAACTCCCGTGTTGTTAACCTACCGGATCATATCAAACTTGTCAGATCCTGTTCACTAACATATATTTCAAAACATTTAATCTGATACCATCTCAAATTCTTCAAATACAAGCTTACAAAGCTGATTAAACTATTAAAACCTAGATTCTTTACAACTCAAATCCTTATAGAACGAATTGACAATACTGATCCACACAGGGGTCTCACTACACAGTAGTGGTGGGCTTACTGGAATCTCACACAGACTCTATCCCATTCTCGAACATGCTACAACTGATCATCACTTGCAGAAGGGAATCAAACAAAGGGTGAGCTTTTGAGAGCTCAGTAAGGTCGTACACAAAGCAATCTCAGAGGGAGTTACCACAATTTGAAAGACAAACAGTTAAGAGATTCCAAACAGCTACGACAGTCTGACAAGAACAGAGAAGCGTTTCACTTAATCCCTTTTTAATAAGATATTCAGACAATTATTCTCAGACATTCTTGAAGTAATCAATGCAGACATAATGCACATAAATTCCAATGATACTGATCATGGGTAGTAGCAGTGCAACACAGGCAAGGCTCAGAAAATGTATACATGCATGATGTACCAGAATACTAGTGTAATATCCCGAACTTCGGGAGGCGATTAAAAATACCATCTGGGCTCTAAAAAATAAACAGGCATTAAATTTAAGTAATACTCGAGTATTAGTAGTGCATATGAGCTTAAAAATATTTTGGGACAAAAATGTAATTTTTGAAAATTTGAGGGCATTTTCGTAATTTTGGAAAAACTTTGGGGGGGGGGGGGGCATTTGTGCAATTTTATAAAAGTAATTCAGGAACTTTTTTTTAATGTGCCCTCTTACTAGCTTAATGACTAAGCTAGGAAAAAGAAAAAAAATAATTGAGAAGGGAAGGATAAGTCTAAGAAGGAAAAAAAAACAAAAGGGGAAACCTTTCCCTTTCGGGAAAGGAAGAAGAACAGGAACCGAAACAGAAACAAGAAACAGAGAAGCTACAGAAGGAAGAAAGCAGAGAATAATTAAGGGAGAAGGGAGGAATTTCGGGCAAGAAATTGAAGGCAAAGAGAAAAAAAAAACATTGAAAGGAATCGTGAAAAGGGTAAATCCCTAACCTTTACTGTGTGTTTCAATGTGTGTTTTTGGGTGCTCAGTGTGTGTGAGTTTACTGTGCAGTGGGTGAGTGTTCTTTGTGGGCAAGAGGTGGATTGAGAATGATTGTGATGTGATTTGGTGTTTAGAGGGATTAGTGTTGTACAAAATTAAATTAGATGAGATTGGAAGTATTTTGGGTGTGCCTGAAGGTTGTGGCGTGTGAGTTGGTGTGTGTTCACGACAATAAGTGTGTGTGTGTGTGTAGAACAAATGACAGTATGTGTGCTTCGGGTGGGGATTCACAAGAGGGACTTGGAAGTTTAATTATATGTGTATGGTTGTAATATGGAAGATTGGTGACCGTGGTGGAACTCGGCAAAGGGGACCATAACCGAGTATATGTGTTCTTCAATTCAGTGTGTGTGTGTGTGTCACGGGTGTGAGTGTATAAATGAATCATGGGTTTGATTATGTGTTATTGTGTTTTATAAGTGTATATATACATATTTTAGGGTTGTAATGTGTGTGTGTTTAGGAATTTCAGAGTTGGTAGGTGAGTTGGGTGAATTGAGGGTTTCAGCCGTGAAGAAAATAGAGGAAGAAGACAAGTGCGTGTGGGTGAAGGTGAAATAGTAGGTGTCTTGATCTGCATAGTAAGTGTAATCGTCGCTAAAGACCAAAATTAATTAGGCAGTTTTTCAACGAATTTTCATAAATATCTAGAGACAAAATTAGACAAAATTCAGAACAGTAACCCCTAATAATTTTACGAGATCTACGCTCTGGAAAATTTTGGGAATTTTCGGAGTTCACAAAGGGCGCTAAATGAGGGTATCGGTAACTATGATTATTGAATTATTTAGCATAGCAAACCAAGTTATTTTGACTTGAAAATTTTAGTAAAATCTTATTTTACTGATATAGTTTATATTATAAAATTTTGGGCCATTCGGAGACCGATAGGTATTTTTCGTGAAACTGACCTTTTAGCGCTCGATCCGGACACCGGTTCGAGATTTTCTGACGAAACTTTTCTAAAAGCCTTTTTAGTACAGAAATGATATCAGGATGATTAAAATAGTATTTTAAGATATTTTTGAGATTTTTCCCGTGCCGAAAACCCCAGGGGTGTTTTGGTAATTTACCACCCCGAAGGGGTATTTTGGTATTTTGAAGTAAATTTACATACATTAGGATCATTTTAGTGACTTTGCTTATGGAAAAGTCATTTTGAGAATTAACGTGTAACGGGGTTTTTTGGTAATTTGCCACCCTGAAGGGGGTATTTTGGTAATTTGACCTAAGAAAGGTATTTTTGCAAAAAATTACATATGAGAAGTTTATTTCAGTGATTCTACTTATGGGAAGACCATTTTGGTAATTTAAGTCCGCGAGGGGCATTTTGATAATTTTACACCCTAGGGGTGTTTCAGTAATTTTACATACCCGGTGAGGGGAGGTTCATTTTGGGAGCATGTGTGAGTTTGTATTAAGTTATACTTTTGTTCTGTAGGCTGTATTCTAATGGTTCGATTATTCCATTTAGGTTAAAGCTAAAGACTTCCGTTTAGGATAATTTAGCTGCGGATCCAAGTAAGGGATTCTATCTGAACCTTGGGTAAGGACTTTTGTCTGAACCCTTATTTGATTACTTGTACTCGTAAGTACTCCTTTGATATATTTACGGCTAATGCCGAACTCTGAGTTATGTATTGATATCAACATGTTTTTGCCCAGAAAACCCTAATGTTGAACCTGAATCGATTAATTGGAAATCTTGTGATGCTCGCGTATATTGCGTGCTTAGCAAATTTGATAATTTTCTGTATCCGTTCTTCTGAATTGTTGTGCCTATATTTGGTAACCATCCTTTGTGTTGTTTATTTGTGATTTTCTTCTAGAAATTTAGAATGATGACTTATTCAGTATGTTATAGTTATTAAAATCCGATCTGATTCTGGTGATTTGAGCTTATGTTAATGCTCATTGATATTGATGATTTTTTTCTGTGTTGACCTGGGAATCTGTTCTGTTCTGTTCTGAGGTGGGCGTTATAAGGCTGGTCTGAATCCTGCATGGAATGCAGGCTAGTACCCAAGTGGACTAGTAATTATTTTGGTACATCATGCATGTGTACACTCTGTTAGCTTGCCGGAATGGCATTGCTATAGCCCAGGATCAACGTTGATTTTTTATTTTCTCTGTTCTGTATATTACTATGACTACTACGGTAATGACTAGAAAATATTCTCTGAAATAAATTATGCTTGGGTTAAAGTCCAATGAGAAATTCAGTATATTTTGAAAAGAACTGGCTCAGATGATCTGTGTACGTTTGAAATACCTCGAGAAAATCTTCATTGTATTTTGGAAATGATGACTCTGGAAATGATCTGTTATTGATTGTTTTGGAACTCGTCGTGATTGTATTTGACGATTTTGGTATCTGATTTCTGATGAATTTTTTTATCCTATTTGAAAATCATTAAGTTGTGACCGTTTGAATTATTCTAGAAATCTTCGTCAGTTGAATTTTCATAATCGTCTTGTAATCCTTTTGTTGGTCCTTGTACGACCTTACTGAGCTCTTAAAAGCTCACCCTTCGTTTGACTCCCTTCTGTAGGTGATGATCAGTAGTAGATTGTTCGGGAATGGGTTAGAGACTGAGTGAGATTCCGATGAGCCCATCACTACGGTATAGTAAGACCCCTGCGTGGGTCGATACTGTTATTTGATCTTAGAAATTTTGAATTGCGAAGAACCTAAGCTGTAATAATTTAAGCTAAGCAATTGTAATCCAGTATTTTGAGAAATCTGAGTTGATGCTGAATTAGATGATTTGGAATATGTGTTAGAGAACATGTCTGAGAGGTTTGATGTGATCTGGTAGGTTAACGACCCGGGAGTTCAGGGCGGTGGAGCTCTGGATTTTGGGGGCGTTACAACTAGTCCATTTAGGTACTAGCCTGCATTCCACGTAGGATTCACACCAACCTTGTAACACCCGCCTCAGAACAGATTCCCATATCAGTATACAGAAGACATATATCACAGAATTAACACACAGATCAATGCTGAATATGCAACAAAAGGTGAGCACTGACAGTAGTTCAATAATTGAATCAGGTTCAACATCAGCGTTTAATTGGCAGTAACAGATCGAAATCAATACATACTTAGAGTTCAACTTGGTCATAAATAAACAAAAGAATAATTACAAAAGCAAACTAATGGCTTGAGGTTCGGATAGAAACCCTTACAATATGGATCCAACAACTAAATTAGCTAACCGGAAGTCTTTAACTTTAACCTAAACGGAATAATTGAATCATTAGAATATAGTCTACATTACAATATTATAACTTAATACGGACTCACACATACTCTCAAAATGAAACTCCCTCACCACGTATGTAAAATTACCAAAATGCCCCTAAGGTGTAAAATTACCAAAAAGTCCCTCTCGGACTTAAATCACCCAAACAACCTTCATGTAAGTAGAATCAATAAAATAAGCTTCCCATGTGCGAATTTATGCAAAAATACCTTTCTTAGGTCAAATTACCAAAATACCCCATTCGGGGTGGTAAATTACCAAAATACCCCTGTGGGTTACTGGCACCAAAAATTCCCCAAAAAAATCTAGCATGCTATTTTAGGCATCTTGATATCATTTTTGGCCTAAAAATTATTTTAAAAAATTTTTGCCCGAAAATCCCGAATAGGTGTCCCCAAAATGCCCCTGAGATGTAAAATTACCAAAAAGTCCCTCTAGGACTTAAATCACCCAAAAGCCTTCTTGTAAGTAGAATCACTAAAATAAGCTTCCCATGTGTGAATTTATGCAAAAATACCTTTCTTAGGTCAAATTACCAAAATACCCCTTCAGGGTGGTAAATTACCAAAATACCCCTGGGTTTCCGGCACCAAAAATTCCCAAAAAAATCTAACATGCTATTTTAGGCATCCTGATATCATTTTGGCCTAAAAATTATTTTAAAGAATTTTTGCCCAAAAATTTTGAATCGGTGTCCGCATCGAGCGCTAAAAGGCTAACTGCGCGAAAAATACCTATCAGCCTTAGAATGCCCTGAAATTTTAGAATAGGAAACATATCAGTAGAATAAGATTTTTCTAAAATTTTTAGATAAAAATAGCTTGGTTTGATATGCTAAATAATTCAATAAATGTCTTTGATCGATACCCCAATTTAGCATTCTTCCCGGATCCCAAAAGTTCCAAAACATTTCAGAGAGTAGTTCTCTTAAAAATATTGAGGATTACAGTTTTGTACTTTGTCTAATTTTGGCCCTAACTATTTATAGAAATTTAGATCAAAAACTGATTAATTGATTTTCTACCTTTAGTGACAATTACCATTACTGTTCAAATCAAGGCATCTGTTATTTCACCTTCAAACACACATTTCGTCTTCAACCTCTAGTCGAAGCACATGGCCCTTGTAAACTCACACATACACCCCAAATTTGTCATCAATCCACTAAGAAAAACACCTACATGAGATTTACCTCAATACAACACATCCTAACACCATTTAAATCACACAGTTACACGCACAATTCACAATCCGTAACCCATATCTTCAAGAACACACACTCATAGTCAACCACACACACAAACTAAAGCACACATATATATGTTAAATTACAAGGTTTACACTCATTAACATATTCATTATCACACTTAACCGACATACAAACACCAATTTCCTTCTCTTCCCTCTCTTATTCTTTCTTCCTTTGCCTTCCCCTTTTTCCTTTCTCTATTTTTCTAACTTCTGTAGAGTCTACTGTTTCTTTCCTTCTCTGATTCTATTTTCTTCTTGCTTCTATTCTCTGTGTTCATTCTCTCTCTCTTTTCCTTTCCTTTTCTTTGTACACCCATAATTTCATACCAAAGAGACCAGCAACCTCACAATTTGCAAACACACACATACATGAACACATAGTAAACTCACTGCCTCAAGCCACGACACACAACAAACACACTAGAAGGGGTAGAGGATTACCCTTAGAGGATTCCTTCAATCTTTCCCTCTTTCTCTGATTTTTTTTCTCTTCCCGCTGTCCCCAGCTCTTGCCCTGTTTCTTGTTGCTGCTTCTTCTTTACTGTTCTCTCTTTTTGTTTTTCCTCATCTTTCCCGAATCTCCTTCCCTTTCTTTCTTTTGGTTTCTATTTGATCTACTTTCCATTAGTCACCACATAAAAGAGTAGGAGGTGGCATTAATCAAGAGGGTTTTCTCCAAGAATTTGACACTTGCAAATTTTCAGAAATTACAAATTAACCTCCAAAATTTCCATAATTGCAAAATAGACCCCAATTCTTATGTAATTACACTTAAGCCCCGAAATTAGTCTGATCTTTATTAATTTAACTAAATGTCACTAAAACATATACTATCACCCATTTTATTATTTTTCATCACAGAGACATCAATTTACAGTTATGCCCCTACAAAATTTCAAAATTAGGAAAATGCCCCCAGAATTTTGAAAATTACATTTTTGTCCAATTTTTTTTCAGTTCCGGTACTTTACTAATACCCGAGCATTGCTCAACTTTAACGGCCATTTATTTTTCACAACTTGGATGGTTATTTTAACTGGCTCCCGAAGTTTGGGATATTACAAATAACCATTATCTCAGCCTCCAGTGTGTTTGGTGCTTGTCAAGGGTGATTTAAGTTCTTAACCTTCTCAATAGTGCAAGCACCAATATCAATAGGTTTCTATCTAGTCATTATACTAAAATGCTTCAGAACGCATTATTAGAATCCCCTTTGTGTGCCACATTCACCTAAATAAAGAATCCCACGCATGAAGATATGTAGTCTCATAGATTAAGGGAAAAACTTATTTCTCAATCTCCAATCCCCAATGAAGTATACACATCATTTCATTCTCCCCAACTCTAGTATGGTAAAAGATTAAAACTTATATTTGTAGTCCATAGGTCAACCTTGCTGAATTAGAGCCTAAACTGTAGCCTCTACCCAAAAAGACATACATAAGCAATTGATTAAAAGGTTGCTTATAATGCTTTTAGGTACAACTCCCATTATTAGTTTAGAGCTATAACCTTGTTTACCTCAAAAGATAGGTGTGCAAATGACCTGTGGTCGCACAAGCTTAAAACTATTGAAACAAACACATATTCATGCCTATGACATTTTTCAAATGATCTATGGTGGCACAAGCTTAGAACTACTGAAACAAATACATATTCATGTCAATGACTATGACACACCAAAAGTAATCTGGATCAACAAAACCTTGTTCCAGAAACTTTAAAACTCAGCATCCTCATTATGCTAACAAAATGTTCACTTTGCGCTTTATAACCCTAACACTATGCAACTAAGAAGGACCCTTCTACAATCATAAGTTAAGATCGAAAACCTTGAAAAGGGTACTAACCTTAGACTTTTGCTCCCAAAGCCTCAAGACACAATAATACCTCAGTATACTTCCAAAAATCTAAACCTCTAAGCACATAAACTATGCTTTGCCAGCATCAAACATATCATTCAAAAAATTTAGGCCTACGCTCATTTTTCACCTAGCTCGAGTCTACAAAATCGTAATAACCTAAGCTCTGATACCAACTGTAATATAGTGGAATTTTCGGAACATTAACACCCACTCGATCACTTACACAAACAAAATATTCTCAAACTCATCAAAATAATAGCACAACTGTCAGGGCAACTAAAACATCCATCAATGCATTTCTATCAGTGTATAGTCATAATTGATAAACTAAATTTAAATCTAAATGATGAGCTAGAAAAGTTCACCCACACAGGGGTTCTAACGTCCAATACTGTATTAAATCAATTTTCCTTGCTCGGCTCTAATCCACATAGATAGCCTCAACCTAATGCTGGTTATCACCTGTGAAAAGGAAGTCAAAGGAGCGTGAGCTTTTGATAGCCCGGTAAGGTCGATCAAGGGTTTAAATCAACAACACGATTTGGACGATTTTACATTTACAGTCAAATGATAATTTTAAAAATGATTTTGTTAGATAAAATCACTGCATTTCAATATATAAACATAGGGAAACTCTATCCCTCAATTTAATAATCATTTTTAAACATTTTAGGTACAATAAAACAAAAATAGGTAACATTAAACATGAGTAGTACACTATAGCAAAGCTACCCCGGCAGTTCTCGATACGTTTCACCTATGCACATGTACACTAACTAGTCCATTTAGGTACTAGTTTAACCCAACCAACATAGCATCCTTATAACGCCAATAATACGCACCATCCTTATAACTCAAGCATTACTAACTCATGTCAACATTAGAAGAAATAAATATAATTGAAAATGCTTTACGATAATCGAATCAATAAACAGATGAGAATGAGAAGAGATAAGTACAACTCAAAATGTTTTACGATGATCAAATCAATAAATAGATGAGAATGAAACAGGAATTACAAACGATCACTATAAGGCTCAAATTAGGGTTTCATAGGTAATATCGAAATATTTTCATGAAATTTTGTAAAACCATAGTTCCACGAAATTTGCAAAATAGTTAAGATAAAAACACAAAAATTCAGAATAAATGAGTAAGATTTAGAGAGAAAATCCTTACACTTAAGTGAAAATTATAACATCGGAGCTTAATGAAGTTCATAAAGTTGTTATAATAAAATACTTAAAATCAGAACGATGAAGTAGGTTTCGGATGGAATTCTTTACCTCGATCCGAGCTATGCTAGTCTTAATCGGATACTCCTCAGTGTTAACCTGAACGGAACAATCATATTATTAGAATATAATTTATTTTATGATATTGTAAAGTGTAAACATAGCACCAACTTACTCCTACTCTTAGAACGATCTGTTTGTCGGCTATGCAAAATTTCAAAATTAAATACCCCTTGCATGGGAAATTACCCAAAACACCCCTCTCGTATCTAAATCACAAAAACATCTTCCTTATAAGTAGGATCCTTAAAATAGTTTTATTGTAGGTGAATTTTCTCAAAACAGCCCTCTGGTAGGTAAAATTACCAAAACCCCCCCTTCTCGAGTTACAAACTACCAAAACATCCCCGGTCACCCTCGCTCCAAAAAATTCC